>JAODTR010004246.1:0-12192 GCA_025399935.1 Amblyopsis rosae | reverse complement strand
ATGATGATCCCCCATCAGCCTCCAGCTCTGTCTCGATCACAGAGAGCGTGTCAGTCGGATTCAGGAGTTCCTCAAAGGAACGGAGAGGATGAAATTCATAAATAAAGCACTGCACTAGCGACGTATTGTGACAATGACAATGAATATCTACTATTGACTTCCTGATAGTGTTGACATGCTTACAGAGGTGTGTACCATTGTTACGTATGATGTTCAGTTGCACGGGTCACATATGACGTAGTGCTAATGGAACAGAAGAGGCTGAGACTAGGGTCCCAACGACTAATTGCTCTCATCTTAATATTGTCTGAGATTATAGTCTGGAAACCTTGATTTGCTTTAGCATTCACACAGCCATCCAGGCATTTCAACAAGTGACATATTGTGCACGTGAAGTGATGTTGAAGCATTTGTTAGGAAGTGGTGGTAGTTAGGTGAAGCAATCCAAACAGTTTTACCAATGCCGATTGGCTAAAGGCTGCACCTAAATTATCCCGAGGTCTGCGCCAATTAGAATGCAAAGACTGTTAATCCCCAATGGAACGTAGCCACACGCTACTGCAGTTTACCACTGTTAAAATCAGCATAACAATGTTGCATGCAAGACACCTAACATGGTAATACAATATGCAATGTCTTACCAGTTCTTCATGGTCAAATGTGAAGCGCAGGCTCTTCAGCATTGCAATGAAGACAATGATGTTCTCTTTGTTGGATGACAGAGCACCAAACACATTAGCCAGCTTCCGAAGGCTTTGCTCCAAAGGATAGATATTTAAGACCACCCAGCACATGCCACTCTGTGCAAGAGCACTCAGAATTAGTGATCATTTTATATACAATTTATAGATTGCAGTATTATACATTTGACATATTTTTAGTTTTCTGTATTTTCTTACCACTTCTTTGGGAATGTAATTAACAGGAATCACATAATCTATTGGTATGTTCTGCTTCTATTGTGGAAAAACAAAGAGAGTTTGGAGGGATCATTTGAATTATGAAAGTACTCTAATTAATAACACACACACACACACACGCACACACACACACACACACACACACACACACACACACACAGTTATCCGAACTGACATATGTGTTGTGTGAAAAACAATTATTCATAACCTCACCAGTAATGTCAGTTTGCTCACATCATCTGTTATTGGTGTTCCAAATTTCCCAGAGCATAAACCAATCCTTGTGAGCAGACTCAATAGGAGACAAGATGTCTTAAAGATCTGAGTGAGAGAGAAACCAGATGCAATTTTACTATAGGCTTACTTAAATCAGTTTTCTTTATATTGTGTAAGCTTTATGTAGGGATATTCTAAGCAGGCAATGATGAGTTTAGTTATAATATGTACTGCACATTTTGTTTCATACACAGATTTAGAGATGTAGGCCTACTAGTGATGTGACATGTTTTTAAATGCAATCCTGGCTTTGTGTTTTCACCATAGTCCTGCACTGTAGTTTATCTTTGTAGTTAACCTGGTTTATTTTCTGGTTTTAGAATGGGTTGGTTTTAGGTTTCCTAAATAATCCCTATGCCTTAAGATAATAAAACATATTACAATCAAAAACATCACATACAGAAGGCTACATCACTGTCAATTAATATTGTTAGTAATTCAAGTTTTGACAAAAATACTACGTAACAAAAATAATCTAATTTTGAAATAATATTTTTTTTTTGTCAGGTTATATTACAGAATACAGACTAGTCAAATGACAAAGCATTTAAAAAGCCATCCAGCTACTGTAACCCTTGGACCACTCAAAGTACTGCTGCTAAACCTAAAGCATGTTTACCCCAACCACAAACTTAACGTGTGTGTTTATCACAGATCAAAATCTAATTAGACTGTACTGTTGAAGTGTGTCATTTCTACCGAATTCCTCCTATGAATAGCTGCCACAAATCTCAGACAATCTCTAATAAACTTCCTAGCAGGCACATCATTATTCAATTCTATGAAATACCAGCATTACATTTTAAAATACACGTTACAGTCAATAACACGGAATAACCACAACAGCAACGTGAAACTAAATGCCACTTACTTTCTTCCTCATATGGAACAAGAAGTCAAGGTTGCTCAAATCCGGTGCATGATACTGTTCTGTCAGTTCAGTCTCAGAGATGTAGTGTTACAATATGTTAGTATGTGTGGCTGTGCGTATGTGCGCGCATGTGTGCGTGCGCGTGTGTGTAGTGCAGCTAGAGGATGGGATGGCAGTCTCATACCCTCCAGACCACGGGTGAAAGTCTTTGACGTGGTCGAGAGGCCGCCTACAGGCTGACTCACTGTGTCGCGCGCACACACACACACACACACACACACACACACACACACACACACACACACACACACACTGACGTTGACTGACAGTTTACCATAAACTCCCACTCATTCTGCTCATCAGTTTAAATACTCAGTATGCATGCTTGTTCTGAAGGATTTGTTATGTTAATAATTGAAGGTAGTGGCCAAGCACACACTATGCTCTATGTTCTAAATATAATGTCACACAATGTATGTCTTTGTGTTTATGCCTTTGCCTCTAGAGTTGTTGTTTTGTGTAATCTGTGCATCTGTTGCTGTGTGCATATAAACCTGACATGTGTGTGAACTCCCATACCTAACAAGTTCACGATTAATGTTCAATGTTTAATTACCGCCATTCTTTGTTCCTCCAAACCATTTCAATGGAAGAATAGCAATTAAGGGGAAACAAGCCCACTCACCCGAAACTCACGCGGGGTCACACTGCTAGAGTTTAGTGAGGCCATTTTAAGCAGGTCAGCGCTAAATATAACCCTAGACAGCCTGCTAAACAAAAACACAAGTGTTGCATTGCTGGACTGGAAGGGTACATCGACAAGCTGGTAGGACAGAGACATACACATTTTAATATGGCTAACGTGACCATATCAAACTTGTTTTAGTAGGTTATTGCAAAAATAAAACACAAGTTATTTAGGGTTAGTACCAGAGGAAGGTCCCAGAACGTCAGTCAGACCAGGAGGTGAGCTAGAATGCTTCCTTCTGAGACATGTTTATATAGTTTAGTTACATGTGACTAAGCATGTATAACTGGCATGTGTCTAAAACAGAGGATTTGCCAACTAATGTTATGCTATTTAAGAAAAACTGTTCATTTTGGGGAGTTGTAGTTTTTCTGCATTAGATAGCTCCCAAAAGTGCTATAATACAGTACAATGCTTTGTCTATTTCAATAACCAACATGTTACAGACATTCTTAACATATGCATAATGTGACTACGGTATACATGAAGAATGGTGATATGATGATTGAGAACCTGCCAAACAAACACCACTACAGACACTGTAAGCACATATAGTATAGTAGCCTATATGTGACGATATACAGATATATCACAATTTACTGGTTTGAAGCATGACTAACTTTTGTTATAGTATTCTTAAGGAGCAGATATGGCTTAGGCCGAAAGACCCTGGCTGTGACGTGAATGCCCTAACCATAGGCAATCCCACCCCATTTGTTTGTATGGTAAATGCAAACACAGACATATTATTTTGTCTATAGCTATGGATTCCGAGCTCAATGATATTGATGGGGAGCTCATTGAGTACGCCATTCGGGAGAGCTTCCAGGATTCAATGCTTTTATGTTCAACACAAACAAGCAGGTAACAAATAATTATTTTAGGAATGTGTCATTTATCTTAAACTCCTTTATTTGTGTTTGTAATGCCTCTCTATATTCAACCCATGTGTTTGAAATGAAAGTTGTTTCTGTTCCTGGAGAACACATATTATAATCTTTTATTAATTAAATGAATTGAAAGAGAAATATTTTTTAATTCTGCCAACTGGATATAATGTTATACCATTTCCACTAGGAAAGACCCAAACGGTGAAGACTATTTGAAAATAGTGAGAGTCATTGATAAAGGCAAGTAAATATACTTCTTTGACATAACAGTATGCAGCATCAAATGAACACCGTAAAGTCAGTAGTGTGCTGTATATTGTTTTCCACTGTGCTATGTTACTTCTCTCCAGGTGATGTGGCCACACTCCGGGGGCTTTCAGCTCATCTCCCTACATTCAGAGAGACAGACGGCCAAGGCTACCTGCCTCTGCATAGAGCAGCTGTACAGACAAACGTGGAGGTCTTGGCGCTAGTGCTTCACCGTGAGAATTCAGTACCATGGCGGTTTTGACAGAAGCAGCGGGCTGCATTGACAAAGCAAGACACCATGTTTAGCTTGCGTGGATAGGACCGTGGTTATCACGTTTGAATCGAGGTGTTTGTATTTTATGCAGGCTCTAATAGTTTCACAATGAATTACTGGATCATTTGCAGACCGCATGCACGTGCATTTTCAGTCTGGTTACCAAGCTAGGAGAGAAATGACATTTGATACCATTCGACGAGCCAAATATTGGAATTCCTTCTATGTGAACCTTCTTCTCTTTCATACCTATTTCTTTGTCAATTTCTTTGTTTCTTTATTCCTTGTGTGTGTGTGTGTGTTAGTGTCAATGAGAAGTGAGCTCACCCTGGAGGAGTACACTGCAGATGGGGACACTGCCTTGATTCTGGCAGTGCAGGCCGGCCTGCTGGAGAATATCACACTCCTGTTGCATCGTGGGGCTTCGCCACACAACACCAACAGCAAGAACGAATCTCCGCTGCTGATAGGTAACTGTGGCCCCCACATCCACCCAGCGCCGGAGAACACATGCGTGTGTGAGCGAACGCCATGCATGCACGGGAACAGACGCGTGCATTGATGACTCATGGATACAGCGGCATTCACACTCATAGTGACCCTCTGTCTGTCCGTCCGTCTGTCTGTCTGTGGCTTTGACTTGTTGTCTCAATTTTGACCTATGGTCTCAAATATGATTAATTGAGACTCCCTTCTCCACTGCACGCAAGTTACCAACACTGCATTTTTATATAATTATATTTTATATAATTCTAACCCTATATATATTATAATTATAATATTTGTATATAAACACCATTTAAAAAGTATTTGCATTTTATTGAATGCATATTTAATTGACAATTTACCTATTTGACACTGCAACTGAATTTAAGGAATATTTTAACTGACGATTTGTTTCCAAGAAAAATGTTTGCTACATTCTTGAACTAATGGTACACTTTGTTTAGTTGGTGTAACGGACCACGAACGATTGCTTTTGTTTTTTTTTGGCCATGCTGACAGATTCAATTATCCAATTCAAAACACAACTCAGAAGTTCAGTCTTCTACTGTTTCAGTTCATTAACCGTAAATGAAATGTTAACACTGTACTGAACTGAGTTTGAAGTTTGGCAACGTTTAAAGCAGACATCCACATGACACATAAGAGCAGGCTGATGGACATTTTCAGTTGAAGCTGAGTGGCTATTTGAACAAGGTCTGAACTCATTCTCTTATTTCTCTGGTCAGATTAGTTTCTCATCTGGCTAAATAACAAGTATCTCAGTTGCTTGGGTTGTATACCTATCCTTATGAAACTGAAGAATATACAGTACAAAACATTATTTTATTTATTTTTATTTCAAACTGTCCCAGTCAACGTGCTATAAGGAAGTGTGTGTGTGTTCCACACGTTGCAGCGGTGAGGCAGAGTGCGTACGACATGGTTCTCTCTCTAATCATGGGTGGGGCCTTTGTGGAGCAAGTGTGCCTGCACAAGTGGACCGCCGTCCATGAAGCTGCCAAGGTGAACAGGACCCTGCAGGTCACTAACACAATGGGTATATTTCTACTGAACTGCCTGGGTCGGGGTTCCCTTCTTTTCCCCCTTTTTCTTTGTTTATTTAGTTAATTAATCCCTTTATTCCCCTTTTCTACCTTCCATTCTTTATATTTTCATTTGTTCTTTTGATGGTTCATTATTCCTCGTTGCTTGTGTTAGTTCCTTCCTTTTGATTCAATTGACCCATTCCTTCCTTTCATTATACTTTCTTTCTTTCTTTCTTTCTTTCTTTCTTTCTTTCTTTCTTTCCTTCCTTCCCTCCTTCCTTCCCTCCCACCTACAACCTACACCAGGTGAACAATGCAGCCATTCTCATGTTATTACTCAGACATGGGGGGAAAGTGACGAGCAGAGACGGTCATGGTGTGACTCCCCTGGGCATCGCAGCAGAATACGGCCACACAGAGGCCCTGGACATACTCATACAGCACGGTTAGTGATGTGCACACACACACACACACACACCACTATTATATGGAATTACCACACACTATGTAATACCCTATAGGATAATTTAAAATTAACATATGGGATTACCCTATGGGATTACACTAAAGAATTACCAGTCTTGTGATTGATTTGGTTTGAAACATAGTTGGGCCGTTCTCTAACAGGTGGCGACGTGAATGACCAGGCAACAAATGGTGACACGGTCCTCTACGACGCTGCAGGCTCAGGTAACCTGGACTGTGTGGAGCTGCTTCTACAGCACGGAGCCAACCCTAACATGGCCAGCTTGGCGTGCCAGCTGCCCATACACAGGGCTGCATACGAGGGACACTACCTGTACGTATAGCCCATGGTCCACACCAGTACTGGGGGACACCTAGTACTGGTGTGCTGGTGTAGTGAAGCAGCGCATGACACATAAAAGATGATTTGTAAATCCCATCTTGAAAACATCTCTTGATCTCTTGTGGGGGCAGAGAAAGAAAGAGGGAATGAAAGACAGCAATAGAGACTGACTGTGAGTCTCTGCCTCAGGGCGCTCTGAATGGTTATTTCCCATTGGCCGTGAACGGGTCACTTGTTTATCTAAACAGAGCCTTGTTCATGCTGTGGCTAGCTATGTTACCTCAGACCACAACCACTATCTCTCTCTCTCTCTCTCTCTCTCTCTCTCTCTCTCTCTCCTGTCTTGCTTATCTTCATATGTCTCTCACTCATAGAACTATATATAGGTTTCACTGACGCCCCCCTCCCCCCCATCTCGTCCTTCCTGTCTGTCTGTAGAGTCCTGAGGACGCTGATTCCTGTCACCACCAAGAGAGCCCTCCGTCTCTCGGGGCAGAGCCCCATCCATTCTGCAGCCGACGGGGGGCGGGCCGCCTGTCTGGAGTTGCTCATCGAGAGGGGCTTCGTCGTCAACGCCCCACTGGGCCAGCACATCTCTGGTGAGGTGGAGCTGCAGCTGCATATTGATGTTGAAGGTGTAGTGTGTTTATTTGCCCACTTGGGGGCGACTGCAGTGAAAAGGTGAGTCCCTGCAGTAATGTGGGGGTTCTGTTTCTCGGCCAATCGTGTTACTTAGATTTACATAAAAACGAACTAAACCCTCATACACAACTTGGATGAGAAAAATAGTAGTGTTGATTTTTTAATGATATCAACAGTCACTCTCTTAAGTTATGAAAAAAGGTTAGGAAGGTTATCATAGTAACAATTGTGTCTTCTGATCATTCCTCTTCCTAATGCATTCTTGTCAACTGGTTTGCGGATACTTGTCCAGAAGCTCATAAAGATTCTCTCCTAGAGAATTATGGGGATTTAAGGAAGAGCGCTCTCTACTTCGCCGTGTCCAATGGTGATGTGACCTGTACGGAGATGTTGCTTGCAGCGGGAGCAAGAACTGACCTTGATACACTGCAATGCATCCTGGTTGCCATTAGAGCTGAGAGGTGTCTGGAATGGTGTTTTTTGTCTATATTTCTGTATCAGCTTTGGTTGGAAGGCAACACTTATCAGTGTGTATGTGAGAACGCGACAGAGTGTAAGTGTGACATGTCCTGGAACCCAAAAAGTGCTAAAACGCAGAATTTGAGTGCGTCATTCCACTTTCTCTCTTTTAATTTGATTTAATTAAACATTTATTTTGCCAGGTTAGTCTCACTGAGATTAAACATCTATTTTCTCGGGAACAGCATACAAAGTTGCAGATATCATTTACAGCATAAACCATATAAGGGTAAAATAACAACACATAAACAAAGAAGACAAGGGTTAGCAATAATATAATATTTACAATGAGTAGCATAAACAACAAATAGTTGCGGTACAACTAGGGGTCAAATCATTGACATATATATGTCATTTTATTAACATGGCTATAAACGCACTGAATGGTACAGTAGTCTTTCTTTACATGCATTAGTATGCGTGATCCACAACACATCACAACTGTGTGATAGATGTGTCCTGTCCTGCCACATGTCCAGGTACGAGTTGGTGCGTCTCCTCCTGTCCTATGGAGCGGACGTAAACTGTTACTTCCGGGTGATCAACGACACAGTGTTCCCTACAGCTCTGCAGTACAGCCTCAGAGACTGTGTGATGCTACGGCTGCTGCTCAATAGTGGATACCATGCTGACAGGTATATATATACATACATACACACATGATGTATATATATATATATATATATATATATATATACACATATATGTATATACATACATATATACATATATACATATATACACACACATATTATATATATATATATACACTTGTATATACATACATACACACATATACACACGCACATATATATATATATATATATATACATGGTCCACTTGTGCAGGCACACTTGCGCCACAAAGGCCCCACCCATGATCAGATAGAGAACCATGTATATATACTGATGCTATAATAGTGAATACCATGTTGAGAAGGTATTCTACACTGACCAGAGCACACACACAGGTGGAATGGTTAGCATCAAATAAAGCTAAGGAGCAAGTTAGGATCGACACAAATACATTCCATATTCAGGACATAATTAGTCACAATTATATTTTGAATCTTTATTGTTTTACTGGTAGGTGTTTCCAGTGTTACCATGGTGACGGTGATGAACTGGACAGTACCTGGTCTGATCTCCACTGCCAAGCGTACGAGATTTACAGCCATCCTGAAGCAGTGTCTGTAAGGAGTGACATGGGCTCTACATGCTAGTTACATATTAGTAAAAATAGATAATCAAATATTCTTTATTCTTTATGTGAATTTTCAAAAATGTATATTATCTTACAATCACTTACTATATCTTTAATGAACAGCACTAGCAGTTGTTTTAATTTGTAACACTTCTGTGGCCTGCACTCCTCTCCACTCTTCTGTCTACAGAGCTCATAGGCTCACATTATTCCCTACCTCTTCCCCTACACTTTGTGTGCAGTGCGTTTCAGAATATAATAATGGTGTTCAGGGGTTGCCATTAACATTTGAGGAGTGTTTGAACAATGACTGAAAACATGTTATCTGTCTGCCGTACTGGCCTCCAGTTCTGTGAGTTTGTCTCGGTGTCATGTCTCGCTCATCTGGTGGGCCGTGTGGTGAGAATACTGTTGGACTACGTTAGCTGTGTCCCGCTCTGTCCCAACCTTGAACGACTCCTGCAAAGGACACCGGAATGGCCTGAGATCTGTGAAATACTCGGTAAGGAAATCAACTATTTGACTGTGGCAGTACACATTAGTGAGAACATTCTTATTTTTATTTCAATGTGAATAATTTAGATGAAAATGTACATTTTACATTTGCAAATGTACTATTTGCTATTTGCTTTAGGCATTCTTATTAACAAACAATGGTACATTATTCAAAGGTTATGGCAATGCTTGCTAATAAGCATACCTAAATGAAACGTATCCTTATTAGCTGCAAACTGTGTTTATGCTGCTTGACACACCTGAGATTAAATTATCTATTTAAAGGAGGAGGAGAAAGGAGAAACAAAATTGAGAATATATTTTTTTAAATCTCTTGGGTGTTGGGATGTGATAAATATGAAAATGTGGACATTGGGCAAAAGTTTCCTCTTTATATTATCGATTAACGTGTGTGTGTGTCCAGGCCAGCCTCGGCCTCTGCAGCATCTGTGCCGATTGGTGATCCGAGGTCACATGACTTCCAGCACACTGAACAGCCCTAAGGCCATGACTGCTGTTCCATTCCCACCCAGACTGAAGAGCTACCTGACCTATGCAGAGTATGACCTCTATGGTGACCCCTCCTCTACATAGACTATAAGCATTGGAAATGGTATCACAATCCTGAGACTCCACAGGTTCCTCTTGCTCTGACTGCACCCAACTAACCCAACAGCACCATAAAGCATGCACTCTCTGTGGAAGGTCTGGAGAATATGATTTTAAAAGGTAGTAATATTGTACCTATTATTATTATTATTATTACAATTGAAACAATGGTTTTGATGTTTATAGCAAAAGAAAAATATGTCTCAATCCACTTAGTATTAGCACATTTTCTGCGTGCTTTAACATTTGGCTGTTGTGTAAGAACTGTGTTGAGACCTTGTTGATGCCACTAAATTAATCAGAACATACTGTAGAATATAATGTATGTAAAAATGGGATGTAATGGGGTTGCTTACATGCAAAGACAGATAGTGCAAGTAAATAAAGTACATACTACAGTACACTATGGTTTGTAATTGTATGTAACAATGCATCTGAGCCTGTCTGTTCGTGGTTTGAAGTGTGTCATGACCGTCTCCTGGGTTGTTGCAGTCAGAACCATATGGCCTGATCAGGAACAAATACATCATCTCTGCCAAGAAACTGCTGAAGGACATCCTACCTTTTGTCATAACAATGCTAGTAATATTTGGTCTCCCCACACAGACTGGACTGGCAGTAGTTTCTTACTATGTCAAATGTATACATTCCTATTTCCCTTTCTGTAATAAACATGACTTCTTCCCAGTTTGGTTTCTTGGGGTTGTTGTTTTAATACCACTGTAACCTCTGTACTACAATGCACAATACAGTATTCTGCACAATCTAAGGTATTCGAATATGTAGATATCAGATGAATGTATCTATACACAATACATTAACAATAAAGACAATAGCTTTCTTTCAAACATTTATTATCAATAAAACAAAGCATAATCTATAACTTTAATGTATAGATATATTTCGACTGCCAGTGTTGAGGACCTGGAATGGTTGACCTGTGAAATGAAAAATGCAGTATGTTATATTCTTCTCATTGAAGCTAAACTTCACAGAAGAGCTTGGTACAAAATGATATGCTGATTGGACTTGTGTTTTATTGCTTCAAAGATAAGACAAAGCATATGGCCATAATATAGCCTGACCTGTATCCTACTTCTAAAACAAAACATGTACCTGTTGTTAGCACTTATCAGCACTCAAGCTAATGTTAGCCAGCTAGCCGCCCTTAAACTAGCAAAGCTCTAACATTTTAACCAGTAACGGTTGGCATTGTTGTTGATTTACTTGTCTTGTGATGGCTAGTTCATTCGGTCTCCAGATGCTGTTAGTGTTGTTCACCCATCCTGCAACGATATTGATAGACATCCTATGTAGAATACTATAGTGATTTGCTATAGCCAGCCTATTACCTAGTATGTCGGTAAAAAATAACTTGGAGCAGACGTTTGCAGATTCTATGGTACAAAATACATTTGGATGAGGAATATGAATCTCAAATCGCAACCAATACTTTATTTCTGTCTCAATTACATGCACCGTATTCGCTGTCTAAAATAGTCGGAGTTGGGAACAAACTAACATGTAAGATAGTGTATTGCCGCCATCTTGTGGTGGACTTAATAATAGCATTTTAATACGCATATTCTACTCCTGTATTCTATAATTATGGTAACTAACCTTTCTGTCTGTTTACATGTCTAGCTGTCATCTGATCTGTCATGTATTTCTCCAAACTTCCTTAATTCAATTATATATTGTTAAATTATAGAATTACCTAAATTATTTTCTCATTTAAATCTGATTAAGCCAGCGCAACCAACTTAACCAGTAGAGGGTGCCAGATATATTATCATTGATTAAAATCACATATAGATGAAAATGAAGAACAATGCATAGTATTATAATAATAAAAAGAATAATATTATTTTGCCTACGTCTTTTTATCTCTGCCACACACACACACACACACATAGAAAACTGCGGTTTCTGAAAATTATGAATCACTGCCGCTGCGTCAGGAGCCGATCATAGGTTTTCTGGGTACCCCAAGTGAAGGAGTTTAAGTACCTCGGGGTCTTGTTCGCGAGTGAGGGGACTATGGAGTGAGAGATTGGCCAGAGAATCGCAGCAGCGGGCGCGGTATTGCAATCGCTTTACCGCACCGTTGTGACGAAAAGAGAGCTGAGCCGGAAGGCAAAGCTCTCGATCTACCG
>JAODTR010004245.1:0-12193 GCA_025399935.1 Amblyopsis rosae | reverse complement strand
GCTCCAGACGGGGGCCCCGGGCTTCCTCCGGGCAGGGTAACCTCTCCTCTTATATGATCTTTCATAGGGGTCTTCTGTATACTGTTAGTCACTTCCTTTTTACTTCATGTGCCAGACATAAAGCTGATATGCTTGGTTTGTGAATATTTTTGTTATACTATAAAGACATGCCTCACTATACTGTTAGTTACCCTTTTATCAGCAGGATATTTGTCAGCATTTTATGGGATTTAACAGTTGCCCTTTGAATACATCATGATCCTGAGATGTGTCAGCAGGTAAGGGTCTGTCTGACATTAGTTTCAGCCTCTTCCATCCATTAGCAATACGTCACATAAATCTGAACATCTGAAACTATATACTCCTGTAAGCTCGACACAGGTCTTTCGGTAAGTGATGCCCTCATAAGTATATATCTGTAATTTTCTGTGCAACGCTAGTGCACTGCTTTATTTACTAATTTAATTTGACAGATTTACAAGACCTGTAAACAGCCAGAGTTCTGTTGTTTAATTTTCCAATGATTCACTTATTTTAAAGGAGTAATTTCATGCTCCTTTCCATTTGTAGACAAAGTTCCTTGACTTCTCAATGCAATGCAGTTGACAAGCTTAGGTGAAAATACCACATAGTTTATAGCTAGCTGCTAGCAACAACACAAAATGATGAAGAAATATTCTATCTTTGTTATTATAACGGACGAAACGTTAAATGTTTTGTATGATATGACTGATCACTGACCCAAATAAAAACATTATTACCAAAAACGGCAATCAGTTTCCGGCAGGGGATTCAATTTCAGTATGACACACGAGTGCCTCTTTATCAATTAGCAATGTTTAAGTTAAGTAAATCAACACATTATATAAACAGCCTATTTGTAATCCATTTACGGTTTCTGAACAATAGCCTATATTAATCTAATGTAGTTATTGATGTGCACATCACTCTTTATAATATGCCCTGTCCCATGTCCTGCAGACTCAACTTGTTTATCATATGGTAGCCTGCAGTTACTGTATAAAAAAATAGAATTACAGATTTGATCATCTGCAAATGTTGAACATTAAACTTTTACTTACGGTTTGTGTACTGGCGATCAACATCAGTTCCTTTCCTTGCATGTTTTGCTGATACTACGTAGCTGGCCATATCCTCATAGGGGTGTTACTAAACACACTGTGTGCAGCTTCCCCATCCCTCTCCCTTTTTTAGCCAATACAGACCAGGAAGCTAACAGTCCACTTTGAAATGCTTACTACTTCTCCATGAGACATCGACATTGGTAATTCAAAAAACAACTAGAAATACTTGGTTTTCATGGAATGGGTCCTTTAAGTTTAAAGTCCGTTTTGGTAATTGAGTTACATAATTGGTCTTTGTGCATGTTAATCAAATTACCTCTCTTGTCAAGTAGGTGGATACTGACACAGTTAGCCAGCGCTTAGTCTCGCAGTTGACATGCACAAAGACCAACTGCGTAGGCCTATCTCAATGACCAAGTCGGACATTAAACTTGCAATGAGGAAATCTTAACAACAGGACTGTGGCTGTTTGCAGGTATTGTAAATCTGTAAAATATAGCCTATAGGCTACGGTTACTGATTAAAATAATTTAAAACATTTTAATTAATAAATAAAGTGCTGCTCTATCTTTGCATCGGAAATTACGGAGATATACTTGTGAGTGACAATGCAAAAAGCCAATGGATATCGACATTACTTCCATGAAAGTCAGAGAGTCTAGTGTCGTGCTTACAGGGGTATAAGTACCAGACTTTCAGCACAGAGTTGCCTATGTGATGTATTGCTAATGAACGCAAGCGGCTGAGACTAGCCAGCGCTGTGTGCCAGACTTTACGTACAGTAGGCCTATAAGTAAAGGCTGGCTCTGAGAGACTATTCTGACATTGACTGCAAACATGACTATCGTCATCATCAAAAAATTAGCATTTCTACATGTACTGTACCTTCTAAATGTACTGTAGCCTACCATCTAAACAGTTAGTCACATGCAGATGTTAGACATGCTGTAAATAGCAAGTGATATGCAGATTGTAGCGTGAACATGTGAAGTGCTGCCATTCCAGGAGACAGGTGTACATCAACAAAAGACTGATATGTAGAGAAACCAAATTAATTAGTGATGCCATGGGATGGTGGTGGTATCAAATTTAGTTTAGAGCCAACAAGACATATAGTATATCAAAGGCAGCGAAATGATCGCACGACTACATAACCTCCAAATCGGTTTCAAATATTTGTGCCAAAATGGCCTTTACTATGACTATGAATGTTTAAGGTAGATTACAGCCACGTTAAAATGTAACTGTCTTCATCTATGTGTATAGAGTTTTTACAGTGGCAAATAACATGAGGAACAGAGATGCTGGAATGCAATGGTAAAGAGCAGAGCCAGAAGGCAACAGCATCTGCCATCTCTGGAGACTGTCACCAGCAGTTAGGGCTAAAACAACATATTTATTCTGAAATGGCTATCTGCTAGCTCCCTTTACAAAGTGCAGTTGCAATATGTCACGCTTAGTTTGGAAATTGAATTATTTGCATTTCACCTAGCAATGAAATAAAAAGTGTGGAAACAATAAAACATTGTTAGCTTTTATAAAATAATGAGTCACATACCTGTGGACTAGAGAAAACCAAAACATAGCACACATTCTATAGTATAATTGTAAGCATTTTGTGTTGTATCTCAGAGCTTCTACAGTAGTGCTACAACAGAGGCGGGACGGTTTGTGTCTAGGAAGTTAATGCAGAGAAGAATCCTTTACTCTTATCTACCACATACCTATAGTGGAAAAGCTTCATATCTGTAAAATAATCTATTAAGTGTTAAGATTCACTGTGAAAGGTGAGACTGAATTTCCATTTAAGGCATCATCATCAAAAAAAAAAGACTGCAGGTATTTTAATAAGGGTTTTGTCCAATAAGTGCCTCTGAGATATTTATACACTGAATACAATTCAAAGGGCAGTCTTTCACATTGCCTTCCATAAAGATAATCTTATTTCTTACTTGGCTGAACTTGAGAAATAGCTCATGCAGATGCAGTAGACTTCGTCCATTTCCCATTGACCTTTAGAGAAAGGAATTGAGAATGTGTGAGAAAACAAAAAAAAATGTAAATGAAGGGCTTGAAAGACATTACATCCTCCTCAACAACTCATACACACTTGAAAAGTAATTCATTTGCAGTGATATATCACCACAAAAAAAGATATAGGAAGATATTTAGATTGGTACAGTATGTAAACAAGAAGAAGCCATTTCCAGCTGTTATTTAATTTTTAGAACTGCCAACACAATTAGTTGCTCATTTTTAGTCACAGCAGTGTCACACAATGTTGGTTGTGAGAAATGTTTGTGTGAAATGTCTGCCTGGATGCAGAAACATATTACTTTATTCTGTTGAATTGTGATGCACACCATAATCTATAATGTTTTCCATGTCTGATTGCAATGAACCTCTTGAGTGCGATATTACTATAATCATCATTAATATCATTCTAAAATGTCACTTTATTGAGCAAGGAAACCTTTAATATTTCCTAACATGGCCAACAGCAGAGAGGAAATGCAAGCCTCATTGGTGCAGGTATGCAACACCTCATCCAATAACATGTGCGTGGCAGAGTGGGCAGTCACCCTTATGGTCAAATTTGTATCAATTATTTTAGATTTGGGAGCCAACTTTTCTAAATACACTTACTATACATCTGGTTTTTTTTGCTGTTGTTTTTGAGAGCAAACACCAGGACAATTCAGGGAGGAGCCCATTAAACCACCAGTGCATGAACCCTCAGCTATAAACTGATTATTTAGGAGATTCATTGGCATTTTAATTATTTCAAATAAACATGAAAATAAACTTTAATGTGTGTTATTAAAAAAATAATGTTTGTTATAAAATATCATAAATAATACATTTTCCACATATAGAAAAATGGCTCAAATGAACAGTGGACCTTCATTTTTCAGCTGTCAGAAAACTCCAAGCTTTGCTAACCAGCTGTAATGATGATCTGCCTTGCCAGTTTTATTTACATCATATAAAAGCTGTTACAAGGATGGATGTACAAAAATAGTTTTTTGCTTGTCTTGAACTGAATACAAGATTTATATTGTTTGCAAATTTCACAGGAACATTTTACAAATGGTGAACATTAAAAAAACAAATATAATTGAGCTTTTTGTCCTTTTAGAGTTTCAAGTTGTTACAATTCCAAATGTTTTTCTGACTGAGTGAAGCCAAAAATGTAAATAGAAATCCCTTCCCCATTCCGCAACCCAAGGGACATACATCAACAGTATTCATGGCCGATACTGAACAGTATTCCATGTGGGTCTCTGTATTTCAAACAACCCTGATTAACCTGGTGACACACTTGTGAAACTACTGTAAATTAATCATCTCAATTTGAGTTAAATAAATGCCTGACTTCTGCAATAGTAGACCCAACGGTTAAATTCCTATGGTGTGCAGCCATGTGTCTACAAAACCCTAAACACTGCATAGCCTATGGTGTGCTCTATAGGCCATGGTAGCTCTTGTATTTCACCTTAAATGTTCCCAATCGTTTTAAATCTTATTTGTTGCATTGTGTTTGCTTTTTTCTGCTCTCCTTGCTCCTCGCTATATCTGTACCTGTACCTACAGTACAGTATATATATATATATATATATATATAATCGGGATGTGGGCCATTCCTAAGCAAGCAATCAAACAAACCCAAAATGTGGAGTCTTTATGCTGTAGGATGGCGGTGGGAGCTACAGGCCTTGGGCGTGTTCTGTATGCCACCGATAAAAAAAGAGGCACAACGCAACAGTGGGGTTCACTCTCAGCCATGCGGAGCGCGGAGAGGAGAGGACTGCTTCTCACATACTGATCAGAGCTGATTTACTTCCCCGCAGCCGCTCTCACCTCCTATTTATTTCCTAAGGTTTCCATGAAATTGCCATCACAGACTGATAAACTACTCTGCTGTATTTGAATATTACCTGCAGCTAATGGACATGATCGTTAAGGAAAGATTCAGGAATATTGTAATTATGACTCGTGAGTCTTTTTTTTTATTTAAAAATTTAAGGGCACAGGGGCCAAATCCCCCGCGCACCCCCCCCCCACCCCCACCCCCACGCCCCCCACCCCTCACCACCCCTGCCTCCACCCCATTGATAATTTATGTATATTATTTGTCCTTTTCTAGAGCGGAATATAGCAGGATATAAGGAGACAATTTTACAGAGATACATAGTTTAGTGGTCACGGATATAAGACAAATCAGAAGCTAAATCAGGTGTCATCCAGAGGCGGTCTTGCTTTAAGACGTGATACAGTCTTTTACACTCAGCCATCATAGATGAACATCCGTTCCTTAGCGCTGGCGGAGGGGGCACGCATGCGAGGGCGAGCGCTCAGAGGCTCCTTCTCGCTGGGAGAATGCAGGCAGGGAGAACAGAGATTCCTCTACAGTTAATTAAGGAGCACTTCGTATAAATGCGAAGGGGCAAATTCATTCTGTCATTGGCAGCTGCTCCTCAAGGGGGACCAGTAGTATTTCAGAGGTGAAATTGAAAGAGCTGTATATCTGTTTCTCCTGACTACGGCTTGACTGTCATATTTCTGAATCACGGTGTCGTTGCTTATCAAAGTGTGGAGCAGAGAGTGAAGAGGGAGGGAGCGGAGTTTGCTCTGCCCGAGTCAGTGCTCCGGAGTTGTTGGAGGAGGTCAATGCACCCAGCATCATGATGGAGGGATTTAAATTCTGTTGAGATAGGCTATTGATATACGCAAATACATTCCTTCTTATCAGGTAAGATGTTTTGTTGCTGTTGTTTAATTCATTTTGAGAGGTGGGGAATGATTCCTGCATTTGTTATAGTTACAAAACCTATTTATAGCTTTTGTCATGTATCAAACAAACGGTTTCTCTGGACCCTAATCATCAACGCTCAATTTGTATATCACATTGCTGTGGTGAGTTGGCGTTTGGTATCTCAGCCAGTATTAGGTTACGATACGCTGTGTGATTAAATAGCTTAAACAAATTATTATTAAGCCTATTCATGTTATTGTTTTTCCATACATTGTGCAAAAAGTCTATAGATCAATGCTCGTAAAAATAAAATAAATAAAAAAATAAATCTCTTGTCAAATCATGAATCAGCTGAATTTACCTAGTTGACATTAGGATTATGAAAGTTACATTTTGACAGTTGGGAGGGTCGAGTAAAGTTGGCAGTGATTAAGTAGGGGTGTATCACAAACTTAAATGTTACAAGTAGGCCGATATTTTACAGATAAATATATAGATAGCCTAAGCCTATACCCACAAGCCACAACCTATTAAATGGATACATGGCATTATATTTAAAATGTATTCTCTACAGGCAGCCTAGCTGGAAACAGGAGCTTGTCTATTGGTCTGCACTCTATTTTATTCTTGTCTAAGCAGCCTGATAAAACATTACAAGGCTTTACCGCTGTGTCACTGTGTCACTGTTACATTATACTGTTGATGAGACGAAAAGCCGTGGCAGCGAGCTCGTTGTAAATTTTTCTTGAGATTAATTTAGGTTTTAGGCCGCTAAATTAAAGGCAATGAACCTGTCAGGGGAAATTTGGGATGCATGGTGAAAGTCCCTAGAGATCACCTCACATTGTCTGGTACAAGACAGGGTAAAAGACAGGTTGAAATGAACTTTACAGCTCATACTTACAGTGTATAATGACTTCAACACAGTTCAAATGACTGCTGAAGACAATTTGTTCTGAAAAAATAATATTTGAGTTTACCTATTTTGCGCCATAGTTAGCTTGTTAGCAGTGTGTGTGTGTGTGTGCGTGTGCGTGTGTGTGTGTTTCCAAACACAGTAGCGCTGACCTAGCCTTGTGTGTGTGTGTGTGTGTGTGTGTGTGCTAGAGAGAGAGGGAGTCACAGGTTGCTGTGTTTGACACCACCTCTGTTGAACACCAGAAGATGTGTCCCGTCATGTCCTGGCTGCTCTGCTTGTGCGTCTGGGTCAGTGTGGCTGCCCTCCAGCTGTGTCACGCCACGTTCTATGACACCATCCAACAGCATCATGTGACCAGGCCGGGGCGAACCACCATCCACACCATTGGTGAGTCTGGCCAGCGCTTTGCTTCCTGGGCTGGACTGCCAGATCAGCATCATATATTAATAGAAGCATACTGTTTAATCCCATTGAAAGAGACAAATTGCTTCATAAATATTGCATCTTGTATCATAAAGGTGGAGTCAGATGTCCTGGAGGAGAAATATTATACTGAAATACTCTTCCCTTCAATGCTGACTCACATGGGACACGATAAGGCTAGGACTGTGCTGTTTGGTGCAGTCTGCACCAGCTTTAGGTCAGCTAGCGAATCGTGGATAGATTTAGCTCAATTTGACAACGGGCTGGTTTCACAGACTAGATTAATTAAACCTAGTCCTGACCTAGATGAAGAACTTTTTTCAATGGAGATATTCATTGAATTTTTCTATTAGTCTAGACCAGGCTTCATCTGTGAAACCAGCCCAAACTGTGTATTAGTTTAATCACTGACTCCACCTTTTAAAGAGAGAAGACTGTTTTTGTTTTCAAGTCAAATCCAGTGATTACAGTCTTTTGATAGTGGCTTTGATAACTACAGTATTCCAATTAATTAAAGCTATACTGATTAAGATGGGGTAACTAGTTTAGCTACAGTATCACACACATTATACAGTACAGTGCCCTACATAGATTTAAACTTGATTACTGTACAGTACGTCCTTATTTCTGTAGTGAAGGTAATAGAGTAAAACAGTGTCACCACCCCCACAGCTGTTACTGTTTGTGTTCCTGCTACAATCTTTTCTCTTCATTTTTGATTTGTGTGGTTCCACTGTCTGTGAACTGAATATATTATGACTCAAAAGTGGAATGGTTCTATTCAGATGAACAAGGTGAATAATTATGAACTGAAAAAAGTACAAACATACTCTATATTCTGTAGACCGGTGTCCCTCCAGCGTAGCAGCCGGGGGTCTTGTCAAATAACTACATTTCCTGTGAGTCAGAATACTTTACTCATTGCTGCAGCCTTTAGTAGAAGTTAATCAAATACACACTTAAAATTATTTTCATGAATGTGGCGTCAACAAGAGAAACATTTAATTCATATTTGAGCAAATGTATTGTTTTTGCACTCAATACAGGGTACTCCTACATTGCGGCACCATACATATTATTTGTATTCCGCTGGAACCTCTGCTGTAATGTAAATGTTGTGTCACACAATTTAACATGGCATATCTTCTCCTTACTGCTGGATAAATTAGATGTCTGTTTTAAAAGAAGGGGGATGGGATGGCTGTCTGTATTGACTTTGACATCTGGACATTTGTTCTTTGTTGTGTGTTGTGTTGCTGTTGGATTGGTGGCAGGATTGGGGTTGACGGGTCATGAATTGGTGGCAGGAAGGCTATCGGCTGTAGACCATTGGGCCAATCATTAAAGTCGGTGAAATGCCACAAGTTCACTGTGGCCGATATTACCGTAGGAAATTGAGATTAGAAAGAACATAAGATCAGTCATGTCCAAACTGCCAGAGACTGAGTACCATGGGGAGATATGGTTTATACAACAAAGTCAAATGCAAATGATGACAAATACGAGACATTATTTTATTTACACTGTATGTTTGTACAGTATTGTACCTACTCATTATGGTGGTCATCTACCGTATATGTGTTTTATTCTGATTTGAAGGAAGACAAATGCTGTTAAAGGGGTCTTGAGCCTACAGTATGAGATCTGCAGAGGGAGGAGAAGAGCGGAATGCAACTTAGCACTTAGCAGGAAGGACATGCACTCTCAAAACAGCAACACATTTGTAACACTGGCTTCAACCAGGGTAATTCCAGTCCCAAATCTCAATCAAGTGTCTCTTTAGAAACTATTCCAGAACATTGACACGCAGGCTGCCGTATTGAGTAAGATGTGTCCAAAAGTCCTTTATCTGGGTGACCCCTGAATAAGTGTTTGTGCCTAGTGGTTTGGACACTGTGAGCTGCTGTGCGTCTTGCTTGCAGATTGCTGCCTGCCACTCTCAAATATGCTCAGGGCTGTTTTCTGTTTTTCTGGTACAGGCAGTGTTGCTCTCTGTGGCGTGATTCACAAGGTCCTGTATTTATTTGGTGCATAGAGCGTGAACGCTGCACAAAAACAGACTTCGTTTGTCGTGAATCCATAATGTCGAACAGAAGTCTTGGTTTTAGGAACAAACATTTTACATCCTGACCCCAGATAAGGATCTTGAATGGTGAAAACATTGTTTGGACTTGCAGTACAACTATAGATATATATTTTTTTATTCTGGTGTTGTTTTATGAGTCTCTTCAATGCAAAAGCATGCTGTGACAATGACAAATGACACTTTTCACTGAAAAGAGAAATAATAACTTGAATAATATTTTGTATTGCGACGGCGCTAATGTTGACTTTTTGGTCAAATTCATTTGGAATCTCAATGAAAACATGGCAACTATTTCAACTTCAAGAAATGTATCCATTTGTGAATCATGTGCAGGTGTTAACATTGAGTGAAACAAAATTGTAGATCGTAGCATCCAGAGGAATTATTTGCTTTGTCTGAAATTTATTCTCTCAAACAGTTTACCAAGGTGTAAAGCTGCATATGTACAAAAGGTCATAATTGCCAAAAATTATGAAGTCAAATGTGATTATACTGTTACTGTATGACTAGCAGTACACTCAATTATCATTGACTAAAAATAAAAATGATAAGGCTTTCATTTTTGTATTTTTTAATAAAACTATTAAAAAATATATATTTAAAGGTGTACAGTAGTAAGTAATTCTGGAGAAATCTCCCTTCAGTGCCAAAGAGTGCTCCCTCAGAAGCCCACACATTTTTGGAGCAGGGGTTGTTGCACTGTACCAGATAATTCTTTCAGCACACACAGAGAACAGTGAGGAGATATTTGAATTTGACATAAAGTGTATTATCTTACAATTATACCTTCAAATACTGTAACACATATCCAACTATAGTATTTCCTGCTATCCTAGCTTCCATTGTCAAGTTTATTAATATAGCGTTTATACTGTCAAAGAGCTCCACATTTCATATGAAAACAAAAGATCCCTCCTTCAAATCGGGCATTGGGTAAAAACCATGTGGTAGAAATTTTGGTAAGGGGCGACAGAGGGTAGGATACAACCCTTAAGTTCTGATGCAATCGGTGCATCCTGTAGGGTACCACTTTACAATAAGACTGCTCTTAATAAAGGATTTGAAAAACTATGTACAATTAGCAGTGTTTCTGCTATGTACATTTAGCAGTGGTGGCCCGATGGCCAGTCTGACCCTGCCCGGAAATGAGTTCCAGCAGGTTGGCATGTGTGTAAATACGAGATGCTAAGATGCATCAATATGAATGGGGGGGAATCAACTCGGTGAACAACATAAACTATAGTATGTTAGTTAATGGAGAAGACAAAGTGAGCGATTTTCCCAATCTGAGCTTTAGCAGTACAGCTACAAATGTGGGCTCTCTTTTGGCCACCAGTGTCCCTATTAATCTATTGTGTTTATTAATTATTTATAAATAGTTCATAACCTAATTAATTATAAACCATTTATAAACCCTTTAATTTTAGATTCATTGTAAAGTGGTACCCCTAATAGTACTAAGCCACCCCATCCTGTTTGAATGTTAAGTGACAATAACACGTGTTCTGTTATTGTACATGGAACATGCCTAATTCTATTTATTTTCAAAGAGAAAATCCCATTTAATCATACGTATTCCTTTCGTGGGCTTGAGTGAGGAACGGAGGATCAGGAAATCTCACTGTGCTATCAAACAAAGGCAGCCCGTTACTGGTAGCTCACAATGCTGCTAATATGACCATTTTTATTTCAGCTGTCACAAATGAGGTTGTCTCCCTCCACGCATGGGTTTTAGACACTGACAGTTTAATAGCCTTATATAATGCATCCTACAGGCACATTATTTTGACATACATTTCTCTCTTCCCCTTCCTCT
Organism: Amblyopsis rosae; assembly: GCA_025399935.1. NCBI lineage: Eukaryota > Metazoa > Chordata > Actinopteri > Percopsiformes > Amblyopsidae > Amblyopsis > Amblyopsis rosae. The sequence continues at coordinate 1,108 of JAODTR010004245.1, read as the reverse complement.
AGTCCTCTAAACAATGTTCTCCCCCCTGCTCTGTTGCAATGCCATTGGGAAGTGCTGTGTAGCTTCCGCCTCAGGCCTCCCCACATCTGGAGCTCGCCAGACAGTTTTTCCAATTCTCCCTGTCATGATAGCAAACACTTGGTTTGGAGACCTGGAATTTACCTTCTCTATCAAAGAATAGGTTCACTTTTCCCCCACCCACACATTATTAGTAGTGAGAAAACCTACTCAAACACTCTAACTTTTTACTGCACCTATAATGAAGATTAATGGGCTATTGCTTTATGTTATATAAACTACTGCCCACATCAGGAATGAGGTTGGGTTGTAATAATACAACACCAACCAACTGTATGTCTCTAACATATATAGCATCCTCACCACAAACCCCCCAAGGAGTGAAACAGAAGGACAATAAGTAAATCTAATTAAATTATTAATCTAGATATCAGAGCTGCCCATATTGCATGGAACTCTCCTTTGCTGTACTGCTATCAGTCAGTCAGTCTTTCTATATATTCAATTGGATTACATTCTATGCATGCCTACTCTACATTTAGATACCAGCTGCACAATGAGTTTTTTCAACATGCCAACACTTTTGGCTGCAGAGATTAAAACTCAGGTAGTAGCGCACTTCAAACTTACTCCGACTCTGGTGTGACATTATGTTGAGCTACATTATGTTGAGCATTAGTCATTAATAGGTTTGTTAGCTGTCTGCTTTGAATATGAGCCAGTTAGGACTGCTTGAGGGAAAATGCAACAAATGTAAGCGGTGGTTCTGTCAGAAATATTAAATAGAATATATAAAATAAATTAACAATAAACATTCACACGTGGTCCAAAATAGGCTACTAGACCCCAATCCAGTATAATTGGTTTTACCAAAAGGAAATAGTTCCCAGGCTTTATTCCATATGTCTGTCTGTACCAGAAACATGTTCAGTGGAATCAGCAAGGATGTGCTGTGCATTGATTGTACAGAAATTATGGCTAACAACTTTATTTTTAACAAGGTGTAGGTTGAAAAAGTCCATCCATCCATCTTCATCCGCTTATCCGGAGTCGGGTCGCGGGGGCAGCAGCTTCAGCAAGGGACCCCAAA
>JAODTR010004244.1:0-12194 GCA_025399935.1 Amblyopsis rosae | reverse complement strand
CCCTCCATCCTTCTCACCCCCCGCCCAAAGCAGACATCTTCCCACCGGCGGTGGAAGGATACCATATGCTAGCAGCAGCGTCACGGCGGAGGGATACGTCAGCTAGCCATGTTGTTCCCAGCGTGTGGGCCTGGCCTGGTGAGATGGAGGCATGCCAGGTTGCCATGGCGCACGGTTGGGGTGCGGGCACATTAACCCTCTGACTGTGTGTGTGTGTGTGTGTGTGTGTGTGTGTGTGTGTGTGTGTGTGTGTGTGTGTGTGCGTTGCTACATACATGCCATGTAAAGTTTAGGCCACCATCCCCCTCAGCGCACACACACACGCACGCACACATGCACGTGGAGCGTTCACACACACACGCACGCACACACACACACACCAAACCCCCTGCAGTGCCCTGTGTTCATATCCATTAATTTAGCAGGTTATGGGACCACACAGACAATATGGGAAGATGTAATTAACTGAGAAGAATGTGAAGGTTAAACCGATAAGAATAAAAGAGTATTAAAAATGGTGTTCCTCATCTTGTATTGCGTGTTAAAACATTTAGATTCTTATTCTGATGTATTAAATTTGTATTTTGCACCTACTGTAGTAATGCTGTACATACAGAGGAACCTTATGCAAGTTATTCCAATAGAAATGGATGTGTCACTAGATGTGTTTTATGGTGAATAGTGGATTATAAATCAGAGTCTGCTCTATTTAGCGGCCATCCTGGCCAGGACGGTCGTCTTGCTGCTAATACGCATCGCCCCCTATCAGTTATCAGCTGCACCTGCAGCGGTCTGAAAAACATAATCAGGCATTATGAGAATGTCTTGCTCAGCAGGTGCTTGAGATTGGCAAACCAGACGCACTAATCATGCAGTATATGACATTTAGGAGCAAAATAATAATGGAAAAACCTGCAATTAGTTGTAATGAAAAGAATCATATATGTCACCCTTGGTGGAGGAAAAAGAAATGCTCCAGCTTGCGTACATATTTCAGTTCTGGCGACTTTGATATAAACAGGTAAAATAAGGTAACCTCAGCTAATTCAGGATCATACAGTTCAAGTGTTTTCAGAAGTTAGCTACGGTTCTGTCTTAACAGCAGGGTCATTCATTATTGCAAACTTCGAGCTCAGATCAAAATCGTATCGCTCTGCTAGCTTACATTTAGCTTGCAATAGCTAACTTTACCTTTAACATAACACTAATGTGTAGTGATTTAAATGCCTGCACACGCAGTATGTGTCAGGTTGGTAGATAGAGCACAGAATTCAAGGAAACTGGTCCTGGCTCTCCAGGTAAGTTCATGTGTGAGCACAGAGCAGTTAGCTCTGCTCATGAGAGCCAGGTGTGTTCTTGTGTGTTCTGATGTGTTCCGGTGTGTTCTGTTGTGTTATATTGCGTTATATTGTGTTCTGATGTGTTCTGGTGTGTTCTGTTGTGTTATGATGTGTTCTGATGTGCTCTGATGTGTTCTGGTGTGTTCTGATGCGTTCTGATGTGTTCCGATGTGTTCTGTTGTGTTCCGATGTGCTCCGATGTGCTCTGATGTGCTCTGATGTGTTCTGGTGTGTTCTGGTGTGTTCCGTTGTTTTCCGTTGTTTTTCGATGTGCTCCGATGTGCTCCGATGTGCTCTGGTGTGCTCTGATGTGTTCTATTGTGTTCTGATGTGTTCTGATGTGCTCTGATGTGTTCTGGTGTGTTCTGGTGTGCTCTGGTGTGTTCCGGTGTGTTCCGATGTGCTCCGATGTGTTCTGGTGTGTTCCGGTGTGTTCTGATGTGCTCTGATGTGCTCTGATGTGCTCTGGTGTGTTCTGGTGTGTTCTGATGTGCTCTGATATGTTCTGGTGTGTTCTGGTGTGTTCTGGTGTGCTCTGGTGTGTTCCGGTGTGTTCTGATGTGCTCTGGTGTGCTCTGGTGTGTTCCGGTGTGTTCTGGTGTGTTCTGATGTGCTCTGATGTGAGCAGGATCAGGAGCTGAACCCATAACCTGACTATACATTATTAGAAGGGTACAAATACTTGTTGAAGAGGAGGGACCCTTTTCAGAGAAAATTGTGTACCCTGTAACATTTTTGTATCTCATCAAATTGTACTAATAATAAATAAATATTGTTTTATGTTTTAGACTGCTTATACCCATTACTGCATATACAAAGGTAGAATGCACGGTAGCTAAATTAGCTAACTATATATATCCTATGCTACTGTATGCATGAGTGACATGCCAATCGCCCTGAGCCCAGACTATCTTTACCACTAACGGTAGCTCCAAGCCAAAAATATAGCAAAAACAATGTTGGCAACATTTTTTTTAATGATCCCTGGAAAGGAAGACTTGGTGCTTTTTTTACCCCTTCTGTTTCTAATGTTGATGCCAGCTTTCAAAATAGCAATAGGCCTAGTATATTTTTTTGCAGGTATAGCCTTGCGGTTGAACATGTACATGTGTTACTTATTTTGTTTTAATTCACTTTATACTCTTTGTGATGCACTTCTGGCTTCTAAAAGTCCAACAGTGTACCTTTGAAGGTCGAGTCCCGAGTTAGTAAAAATATTTGTTCAGTTAGAACGACTCATCACTAGTATACACCATGGTCTTGAGGATCATGCTAACAAACACAAGCACTGTGGTTTCTATTATGTTCTTTTTGCCGGCTGCTGACCTCAGCAACTTTCCGGTGTGACTCCGCCCAACATCGCTCGGTGCAGGGGCTTTAAAGAGGCTTTAAAACTGATCGCACCGCAGCACATTATACTTGGGGGAAAGAAGGCAAAACCTACTTTCCAACTTGCAGAAGTGACCTTTCCTTCAGCGGAGAGATATGTCAAGATGGAACCTGAAAGAAATAAAAAAGAGAATGAGAAATCTGAGGATGATGTTAATGCCACGAGGAGGATCGAGAGGTGACTCACGAGTCACCTCTCCATCCGCCTGCCGTTGCCATGGTGGCAACCTTTAACTTGGCCCCAGGGTGATCGTTCCTTTCGCGCTGGTGTAAACTTGACCCCTGACATTTCCCAGGGTCACTGCCTCTGTGCGCGGAAGAGGGGACCCTGAAAAGATAGGAAAATATGCTAACAAAGACTGTTGGTGATTAAAATAATGATATAGTATAGTATATTATTTGGGCACAGTGTTTAGTGTTTTCATATTAGAACAATTTGACACACTGAGGGCCCTCTCTCACATCAAAGCGATGGACGAATGTCTGTTATTTTCAACCTGATGCAGTTGTTAATTTCCTGTCCAGCACCCACGTTGTTTGAATAGCAAATGCCAATTGCGCCCATCTGTGCGCCTGTAAGCATGTTGCACACACAAGTGTGCAAAGCAGTACTCAAACATGTAAAGGGTTAACAACTAAAAAGACTACAGTGTGAGAGGATAATGTTGTATATGTCAACGTATTTCAAAGAGCTTATAGGTGGAATCCTCCTGTTGATGTAGTCTTGCAGACACACAGCAATGGCAAGTGTTTTGATTGACATGCACAATAAACAACTACGTAACTCATTGACAAAGTCGGACGTCATACAGTACAGAGGAATTTCTGGAGAAATATCCCACCATGACTCTCGCTGTTTTAAGGTATTCCTCTGCTATAACATAAGGAAGGAAGAGCAAGGGAGAGATTAGGGGCGAGGATGGAGAATAACAGTGGGAGAGAGAGAGAGAGAGAGAGAGAGCAGCATGGAGATATCGGGGCCTGGGACGAAGATAAAAGCTGTATTACATGAAGTTAATGGTGGTCTCGGTGAGAGGCACATGAATCACATTCAGGGAGTAGCAGGCAGACAAAGGACACCAGCTCCGTGGACATGCTAACTACAAGCTAACTACATGCTAACTGCATGCTATCTACATGCTAACTACACTTCAGTGGTCCCTGCCCATTGAACCAGAAGACACGCTGCTCTGAGAGGATCAGGAACCAGGGGGACGAGATCCAACCTGCACATATTCTATCTGACGAAGCCTAAAGGTCCCACACACACACACACACACACACACACACACACACACATGCACGCACACACGCATACATACATACATATACACACACACTCGCGCACACACGCACACACACACGCACACACACAATCGCCCGCACGCACACACATGCAAGCACACACGCACACATACATACATATACACACACACGCGCACGCACGCATGTACACACACACAAACACACGCACACACGCATACGCATGTGTGCATGTGTGCGTGTGTGTGCGTGGATGTGCGTGCGTGTATGTGCGTGTGTGTGTGTGCATGCGTGCGTGTGTGTGTGCATGTGCGTACTATGGCAGGCATACAGTGCTCCACAATCTACCCATAATGCAGCAGCTCTCAAAAGAAAGACCCAGCCCTATCTCTCTCTCACACACACACACACACACACACACACACACACACACAAACAAACAGTTGGAGTATATCTGTGCAAAGTGAAATATTAATTGATTGTACATGCTGTCTTCACAAACATGAAAATGTTTGTGTGGATTGTGTCTTGATTAATATATTGCTTAAAATGTTATTTTAAAAAAGACTGCTTTTTAAACTGGTTATAAACCACCAATCACACCCATAAACAATATTCAACCTCAAGTTCTCGTTGTCAAAATCATTCGCATTTTGATGTATGGCCCCAAACAGCATCTGCAACGTATAATGTGATGTCGACATGTGATCAGCAGATCTCTTTTCTTCTCATGGCACATGAACTGTATGTGAACATGATGCTGCTGAAAGAAAAATGTACAGTCGGGCTTTTTAACATTGGAGTCATTGGATTGCAGCCTGCCTCAAGTGGCCATTCGATGAACTGCAGGATTTGGCACTTCAGTGTTGTATTCATTTCTCAGCACCAGATGTTCTGGCTTGTTCGAGCCCCGTAGTTGACCCACCTGTAAGCACCCTTGAGCAAGATGCCTGCCCCCTAGCTGTAATACTTGTAATTGTACTCATTGTGCATTGCTTTTGATGAAAGTGTCTGCTAAATTACCTGATTGTGGTTGTCATGTTAGCAAGGAGACACCTCCGCAGAAGGCCTGCGCACAACAGCTCTCTGGTCCACAGGCCAGGGGGCGCTGTAATGTGCAGCGGCTAGTCCCCCGGGGGTATAGAACAGGAGGTCATGTGACCCCAGTCAGGTGACAGGCCTGAAGATGCAAGCATACGCTGACATCACTGACTAATGTCAGACAAGTGTCAAAAAATGTCAAAACATTTTAAAGTGTAAAATTCTAAAGAAACCTTTAAATCACAACTGAAAACACACTTTCATTTAATACACTGCAGAAATATACAGAACATGTCACATATGTCATCTTGTAAAAACCCAATCAAGTTTTTTTATTTATTCATTTTTTATTTTATTTTTATATTTTTTGCTTGCTGCTTAACAGGCATGCTGATCACCTTTTTATGTTCTTTTAAATGTTGTTTCTTGTTCCTTTTTACACTTACATCCTGTTTGCTTGAATTACCACTATGCAATGTATTAATTTTAATTGTAAAGTGTGTTGAGACCATCCTGCAAGGTGCTTATGCACTTTAAATAACATTTGATTGATTTGATTGGCTTGCCACGTGACAGACAGACAGCATGTCTCAGTGACTTACAGCCACAGCAAGAGAAAATGGGAGGCTCACACTGACACTGTGACGTTCTCCTGCACATACGGCGAATGTCAGGTTTTATGCTACTTATGATTGATGGTAACGGAGGACATGGTAGAATTATTCAGCCTCCAGCTCTTTCTTCAAAGAATTACCATTTGCATTTCTTGTGTTTTTTCCTAATGTCTAGGTGTGACAGCCTTCATACTCCTTATTGAATACAGTTTAGTCAATTTAGGGCAAGGGAATACAAACCAGATAGTGTAGCGTTGAATGACTAAATGGGTAAAGCACCATTGAAAAGTCCTACGTAAGCTAACTAGCAGCTTTGCTAACTGCTATACAATTATTTATTTAAACTGTTATTTTTTAATACAAGTCAATAGTGAGCCCTCATCTCTGGGCCTGATGGGTAAGGAAGACACAGAAACATGCATACACACACACACACACACACGCACGCACACACACACACACACACACACACACACACACACACGCACACGTTTCATATTTGAACTTATTAAAGATCTTCTTACTTCACTAAATTCTTTGCATTTGACGAGGAGGTGCATCTCTGTCTCAACCTCACCTGTCGAACACATACTGTGTTCTCTTGGTACCGTGATATTTTATATCTTCCATTTAACATTGGCAGTTTGTGGTCACTGAGCCTGTCCTTGGTCAGGGTTTGTCTTCTATCTGACAGTAAAGAGATACTCTGCCCATTCATATTCTCTGTTTAGGGCCAGATAACATTCTAGTCTGCTTTGGCTTTTACTTTCTTCTTTCCAATGTTGCAAATATGTTTCTTTACATTGCTCTGTAATGTTTGCTCAACAGTGGGAGAGACTGGACAAAGTGTGTGTGTGTGGGGGGGGGCAATCGGTCTCAACAACACTCCCTCTCTCTCTCTCTCTGTCTCTCTCTCTCTCTCTCTCTGTTTTTCTATCCTCCATTCCTCTACCTCTGTCCTGCCTTGACCCCCCCCCCCCCCCTTTCCCAGATACTGTCTATATCTCAGGCAGGCTGGTTATCACAGCTCTGTGCAAGCGTGTGTGTGCATGTTTGTGAGCTGGTGTGCGTGTGTGTGTGTGTGTGTGAGCTGGTGTGTGTGTGTGTGTGTGTGTGTGAGCTGGTGTGCTTGTGCATGACCTTGTGTGTGTGTGTGTGCATGTGCCTGACCTTCTGCTGGCAGGCTGATGACAGCGACACACACACACACACTAACCTTGACATTCACACTCTAAATGGTGGCTTCCACCACACTACCACACACACACACACACACACACACACACACACACACACAGAGTGTACTGTATATATATATATATATATATATATATACATCTTCTTATCATTTCTTTCATCTCTCTATGCTAGTTACAATATAATATCTATTCTCTTATTGGTTGTTTGAACTCTCTATGCCACTGAATGTGTGGTGACACAAGATATTGCACTCCTACTGAAGTAAATCTGAGAGGAGGCAAAAATGAGATTACGCCCCATTTTAAAAAAAAAAAGAAGATGAACCAATGAAATTAGGCTTGCGTCAGGTGGCGTATCAAACTGTGATTAGTCAAGACCAGAGCCATGTAAAGAGAAGGTTGCGTCATCTCCGTTGGACCGCTATGGTGAGTCATGCAGCCTCAAAAGAGTTCCCGGAATTTAGCGTAAAGCATTTATTGACTAAAAATTACCAAAAATATGCAGGTATATGTTTTGCCGGCTTAATAGACACGTGACGATATTCACAACACACACGACTTCCATAGACGCATTGTACAGTCTATCACTTTAGTGCCAGCTTGCTCATACACACACAAACACAATTGGTCTCTATTGGACTGCTGGACTGGTGCCCATGTTGAGCCGCACAGCGTGTTAGCAGCTCGCGTTAGCAGAGCGCTCTATGTAACAGACCCATGTTGAGCTACACAGAATGCTAGCAGCTCGCGTTAGCAGAGCGCTCTATGTAACAGACCCATGTTGAGCTACACAGCGTGTTAGCAGAGCGTGTTAGCAGAGCGCTCTATGTAACAGACCCATGTTGAGCTACACAGCATGCTAGCAGCTCGCGTTAGCAGAGCGCTCTATGTAACAGACCCATGTTGAGGTACACAGCATGGTAGCAGAGCGTGTTAGCAGAGCGCTCTATGTAACAGACCCATGTTGAGCTACACAGCATGTTAGCAGAGCGTGTTAGCAGAGCACTCTATGTAACAGACCCATGTTAGCAGAGCGTGTTAGCAAAATGCTCTATGTAACAGACCCATGTTAGCAGAGCGTGTTAGCAGAACGCTCTATGTAACAGACCCATGTTGAGCTACACAGCATGTTAGCAGCGCGGTGTGCGACACACAGCAGGCCGACACACAGCAGGCCGACACAGCACAGCTCCCTACCAGCTGTGTGGTGTCACATCTAAAGGTAGCCGTAACGAGCCAGCACCTCGCCGGGTGAAGGCAGCACTAACCTTTGTGTTGTTTACAGGCGCGTTGACAGCACCTGAGGACAACCAGAACACCACAGAAACGAGGAGGTGACCTCTCCCAAGTTTAGCCACCCACCCCCTCCTCTGCCACCTACCCCGGGAGACCCGTGCCTGAGCTTAATGAGGGGCCCCGTGGAATTGTGGGACATCGCCTCAACGAGGGCTGGCATACAGAGGGTGTGAAGGTGGACCGTTGTGTGTGTGTGTGTGTGAGTGTGTGCATGTGTGTGCATGTGTGCGTGTGTGCATGTGAGTGTGTGTGAGTGTGTGTGTGTGAGTGTGTGCATGTGTGTGTTCCCAGGTCAAATGATTCCATTATAGTCTTTGTGTGTCTCAAGCACAACATTCAATATAATGTGAATGTGCAACACCAACTATCATGGAATCATATCAAAGTTTAATAAAATACACGCACTCGCCCCAAGAGACACTGAGCTTGAGAGGAAAACACAGGCCATTAAAAACATTCAGTTTATCTAGGGAAACTTATATCTTTCTTTCTTTCTTTCTTTCTTTCTTTCTTTCTTTCTTTCTTTCTTTGTCCTGTGAAGGTTGATACCTTTAACAAATGATTCCATGCTATTTAAGTAATGTGCATAGATTTCGTTTGAACACGGTCTTGGGGTCCTGCCCCAGAAAATGCTGAGAATCAAACACTTTTCTGTATTATGTTGGATTCTTATGGAACAAGTTGTGCCTTTTCTGCATGAACGAACGGTAGAACAGTTTTTTTATTTAAAGGCTCATGTTCAAAACCTTCAACAATAGTCTACTACACATTTTGGCAACATTTTGTACATAACTATTCTACTACCGCCGGGCGGCCCCAGTGTGTCTTTCATGTTTCTATTGGGGGGTACAAATACACCTGTTCTAAATATTGAGTGTCTTTTTTGTTTCTCTTTCCAAACCTGTCTCCTCTGTGTTTTCATGTATTCACCATTTAGTGTAACAGGACTGTAAACCAGAAGGTCATAGGTTCAAGCCCTGGCCTATCTGTAAGCACTCTGTCAGGGCTACACGCAGGCAGCGCACAGAACTCTGATCTGAACTCTGCGATTGGATCCCTCTACTCTCCCTGGGCCCGATATCGTGATACACTCTGAACAAGACACCTGACCCATACCTCCTCCTTACTGTAATATTACAGCAGACCTTAAGCTAATGCTAATACTGTAATACTATTAATAACTGTAATCACTTTATGTTGCCTTGGATTAAAATAGATATCTGCCAAATTGTAATCTTACCTAACTGTGGAACCGACTTCTGCTGAGTCAATGAACAGAGCAGTCTGGAAAACAGCTTAGGACAAACTCACATGAAGACCACAAGCTGTGTCAGATTTTTCATCTGCTGGCTATGAGGCTCAGGATAGTCTAGCCACAATGTATGTGTTACTGTAGTTCAAACTAATAAATGCTGGTAAATCAAGACTTAACTTGACATTTAGAATGTTTATTCTGTGATTGGATAGCAGCGTATTAATAGCTGCAATTAAACTGAAATGACATGTACAGTTCCAAAATTGCGCGAGTATATGTGTGTTTGTGCGCGTGTGCGTGTGCATGTGTGTGCGTGTGTGTGCGTGTGCATGCGTGTGCGTGTGCATGTGTGCGTGTGCCATCTACAGCAGCTTCTGCATGTGAGAGTAAACCTGCAGTGTTGAGATGTGTGCCCCATCAGGCTCACATGCATTCAGATGAACCCTCCACAAATCCAGCATGAAATTAAATGTATGACTTGTATCCCCCCGATGAATGTCTGATAACGCAGGCCTGTGTGTGTGTGTCTGTGTCTGTGTGTGTGTTTAGTTGTGAATGTCAGACCAGACTGTGTGTGTGTGTGTCTGTGTGTGTGTGTGTGTGTGTGTGTGTGTCTGTGTGTGTGTTTAGTTGTGAATGTCAGACCAGACTGTGTGTATGTGTGTGTGTCTGTGTGTGTATCTGTGTATGTGTGTAAGTGTGTGTGCGCGAACATGCATATGTGTGTTTGTGTGTGTGTGTGACCCAGGCGTTAATTGTGTAGCCCTGCAGTATCTACTCATATTGTGCATGCTGCCATGTGAACAAACATTGACCATAACATTGATACACAATAGTTACACAATTTATTTCAGTGACGTGTTGAAAATTGCATTGTCTTAGTATGGTATAGGATTTCTGCATGTGTGTGCGTACCTGTTTGTGTGTGTGTGTGTGTGTGTGTGTGTGTGTGTGTGTGTGTGTGTGTGTGTGTAATTGTGTGCAGCCCAGGTCTCAATATTTCTATATGATATGTATACTTGCTTTTTCCTGGCATTGCTGAATAATAGAGCAATATTAGCAATAACAATAATCCTAACATATAAGAGCCATACCCCATAATCATGGCCGCCCATAACCTGATTGCCTGCGACAAACACAACACACACACACACACACACACACACACACACACTCACACACACAGGAGCATCACAGTCTTCAATCAAGTCCCAGTCTGGCCCAATCATGTTAGCTCTAGCTCTCCGCATTTGCATAAAACAATTACCCTGGGCAGACTCCGGGTTCAATGTCGTCTAGACGACATGTTTCACCGCGGTGTCATCCAACCGCGCTCATCTGTTTGTGTGTGTGTGTGTGTGTGGGGCGGTGCAGGTTGTAAATTAGCTGCACCGGCCACAGTGCCCGGCCTGGGGGGCGTTTAGCTGGGATGGATTTATTCACATAGATAACACACACCGAAATGAGATGTACGCACGCACGCACGCACACACACACACACACACACACACACACACAAGCATGGCAGTGTCATAGATGTGTTGCAGTAGAACAGATATTCATATAGGGCAGATGTATGGAAATGAGAGTGTATCTAGACCCACATATGACCCCCCCCCGACTGCTGTCCATCCCATTGAGGACAAGCCCTGAGAACACGCACACACACACACACACACACACGTACGAACGAACACGCACGCACACACACACTCACAGACACACCAGCTACAGTAAATGCATGTTTTCACAAGGACCCACTTCAATAAACGCTAGGGTGGAACACAGAGACTCAAGCACTCGTTGTTTTGATTGGCGCCTTGTCCAGCACAAATGTATACACGCACCGCCTTGCCTATATACTGTATACCATCCGCATGTTTATGAATCGCACGTTCAGTGAGTGACATCTCTGTTGAGAGGGGCAGAGCATTGATCTGTGGTGCCTGTGTGGCTGCACTGCTAAAGGCCAACGCCCACTGAAGGCGTTGACGTGCCTCAAGAGATGCCAGAGTTTTCGACGGGGCAACACACACCGGCAGTGCCTGGCAGCGCGTCGACGCCCGTGTCAACGCGGCTCTATTTCTTGGCCGTCAAGCCGTAAACACGCACTGAATATGTGCAGATATGTGAGCTCCTCCGTCAATTAGTCTTTACGTTTCAAACATTGCGGTGCTTGAACGACCGCTGGACGTTGGCCTTAAGGAAACACCGTGAATATATATCACACATACGGTGAACTAGGCAGACCATTCTGTGTTGCCTGATGAATATGGTCTAGCATGGCTGTATTGCTGGGATGTACTTGCATGTGTCTGTGTGTGTGTGTGTGTGTGTGTGTGTGTGCATGCTGTACATAGAAACACACAGACACACATCCTCCCTCTCCAGAGGATATGACGGACACACGCGCTGTCAACAGAGTTGGCTTAATGGATGTGTGTGTGTGTTTGTCTGGTTTCCTGCCCTTGAACTTGGCCCCTGCAAACACACACACACACACACACACACACACACACACACACACACACACACACACACACACAGGAGAGAGACAGACTGACTGACAGGCATGCATTGGAGATGGTGTGTGTGTGTGTGTGTGTGTTAGTGGGGGGTTAAATGTTACAATGGGGTGGGGGGTAATTATCCCTGGTCTGAATAGAGGAACTGACAAGCCCTTGTTCACACACGCACACACACACACACATATACAGAAAGAGACCTCATCCCAGAGCTACATTGCAGGATAAATGACAAGTGTGAAAGAAAGAAGCACACACAGAAGAGAGAGGGG
>JAODTR010004242.1:0-12195 GCA_025399935.1 Amblyopsis rosae | reverse complement strand
CCTCTCTCCTCTCCTCCTCCCCCCTCCCCTCCTCTCCTCCCCCCAAAGGGCTTGACCAATGCCAAGGCGGCAGAGTTCCTGGCCAGGGACGGCCCCAACGCCCTCACCCCGCCCCCCACCACCCCAGAGTGGGTCAAGTTCTGCCGCCAGCTGTTCGGCGGCTTCTCCATCCTGCTGTGGACCGGCGCCATCCTTTGCTTCCTGGCCTACGCCATCCAGGCCGCCACCGAGGACGACCCGGCCGGGGACAACGTGAGTTCTCAGCCCCCCCTTACTCCCGAGGGAGGGGAAGGGGGGGGGGGGGGGGGAGAGAAGGAGATGGGGGAGGGATGGAGGGGTTGTGGTGAGAGTGGGTTATTACACAGACAGACAGACACGCCAGCTATGTTTCACCAAACGTATGGCATTCAAAGTGTTTATAGGCATATCTGGCCACTTGGCAGCCATCTTGGTAAGGTCATAGCCATTTTGCGGCCATCTTGGTAAGGTCAGATGGCTGCGGAGTGGCCAGACTTGTTTTTCTGTAGGGAGAGAAGCTGCGTGCGTGTGTGTGTGCGTGCGTGCGTGCACAACGCATGCCATATATGCACACACAGGAGTTAGTGAGCCATGACTTAGACACTGTGGGGACCGCAGCCCTGGCCAAATGTCCCATTTTATTCTGAGTCACTTCAGTTCTTATAATGTGGCAATAGAAGCCTTTGGGGGAAATAAAGCAGCCCGAGACGCCCGGGTTGTAAAGTGCTGTCAGCGAGAGCAAGAGCGAGAGAGAGAGAGAGAGAGAGAGAGAGAGAGAGAGAAAGAGGAAACACTCAAACAAGCAGACAATGGAAGACGTTCTTTGATGGAGATCTGTCAGCTGGACACGTAACAAAAAGCAAGGAACAATCAATTGTAATTGTGTAAAGTAATAACAGGCCTGCCCAATAATGCAGGAACACAGCACAGACTATACAAACACACTGTCTACATATCGAGACTGTGCAGATTAATACGTTTTAAATGTAATCAGGCCATGCTGTCACAAGGGAGAGGTGAATATACTCAGTGTATTTAGGCCAGCCTGAGTGTCCCCACGGGAAAATATGTGTTTCGGTCGGCAGTGTTGCAGATGTACAATACAATAACAACATGGAGGTTTGCAGGTTATTTCTATATTATGGGAATCTCTCTCTCTCTCTCTCTCTCTCTCTCTCTCTCTCTCTCTCTCTGGCTCTCTGGCTCGCTGTAAATTCAAATCACTTTATCGGGCTTTGTTACGATGTACAATAAAGCACTTTACAATAGAATACATTTACATGTTTTGTATTACATTGCAAAAGCAGTTGAAATGAAATACATCAATATCACAGGGTATAATGAATTGAAGAAACACTGATTGATGTATACTGTTGCTAAAATCTTTCTCTCTCTCCTCCCCCCTCCCCTCCCCTCTCCAGTTGTATCTGGGCATCGTTCTATCAGCGGTTGTCATCATCACTGGATGCTTCTCCTACTTTCAGGAGGCCAAGAGCTCCAAGATCATGGAGTCCTTCAAGAACATGGTCCCGCAGGTGAGGTTCTGGACCACTGGCTCTCCCCCAGGTGAGGTTCTGGACCACTGGCTCTCACCCAGGAGGGGTCCTGGACCAGTGGCTCTCTCCCAGGTGAGGCTGTGGACCACTGGCTCTCTCCCAGGAGAGGCCCTGGACCAGTGGCTCTCTGAAGGTGGAGTCAGTGCTGCTGGAGAAACATTGCTGATATTTGAACATCAAAAACAAAAACCACACCTCTCGCCTTCAGTGCGATAGGGTGCTCTGCCGAGCCCTGTGTGTGGCGGAGCTTCATAGGAAGTTTGTTTAGATTTTAAGCTCAAAGCCGTGTATTTGTGGACTATAGGCATCATGTCTGTATCCCCCTCCTCCCCCCTCCTCCCCCCAGCAAGCTCTGGTGATCCGCGAGGGGGAGAAGATGCAGATCAACGCCGAGGAGGTGGTGGCGGGAGACCTTGTGGAGGTGAAGGGAGGAGACCGCATCCCCGCCGACCTGCGCATCATCTCCTCCCACGGCTGCAAGGTGGGCCGCCGTGGTAACAGTCAGTGCAGCGGACGTGTTAACGTTGTTGTGGCGCCAGGTGGCACCACAAGGTGGCGCATTACCTGTTGTGGCTGCGTGTAACCAGCCGGTGTCGCTGTGCTGTAAACCTCGCTCTCCCCCGACCCCCTCAAGGACGCGCTAGAGAGAGAGAGCACCGCACTAGCGTCTCACTGGAGGTACTTGGACAGACGTGCGAGTGACAATGCTGACAGCCAATGAACATCGAGCTTACAGGGGTCAATGTATCAGACGTCCAGCACAGAGCTGGCTGCAGTATGTGGCCCTATAGTGCTGATGGACGGAATAGGCCGAGACTAGCAGCAGGCATTGTAGTTGCATCATGAACACTTGATCAAGCTAAGGCCTGATGTAAACGCACTCAGTCACTCAGTGACACCCACACGCACACACGCACACACCTACACACACCTACACACACGCACGACCACGCACGCACGCACACCTGCACACGCACACCCAGGCACACACACATGCACACCCACACACGCACACCCACGCGCGCACGCACACGCACGCAAACCCACGCACACACACTTACACACACGCACACCCACGCTCGCACGCACGCACGCACGCACACACACACACATTAACTACTTAACCCCTCCTGCCCAGGTGGACAATTCTTCCCTGACTGGCGAATCGGAGCCCCAGACCAGGTCACCCGACTGTACCCATGACAACCCCCTGGAGACGCGCAACATTGCCTTCTTCTCCACCAACTGCGTCGAAGGTGCGGTTACCACGGCGACCAGATTGTTTGTCATTGCTTCTGTCCGTCTATCATCTCTTTTTAAAGACATCCTACACAGCAGTATTTAGGGACATGGCGGCGGTGGTACGAGCCTCTACAACACTGCATCATAAGTATTATTATTATTTCACCTTATTTTAACCAGCTAGGCCAGTATACAGTAAATATGTCTGGTAGACAATGGTGAGAATTGATCCTGTTTGAATTGTCACATGAAGTATGACGTATAATGTTTATATATTTAAAAGAAAAATGTTTGAGTTTAGAAACATGGCAGTTTGTCACACAAGCATTAGCCCGTGAAAATACGTAATTAGCAAGACTACAAACCCGTAAGTTGCGTAGGTGACGTCATGACGTCCTCGCGCCACAGTCCTCTAGCCGGAGAAAGCGTTGTTTTGGTGACGTATGTTGTGAAAGCTGTAGTTCACTGAGCGGTTACACACAAAACTAAAGATTACTTTAAAGTTGTACAACAAACAGGCATTGTTCTTGATTTGAACAGTTATATTTTACATAGACACACATCATATGTGTGCTTCACCCAAACAAGATACAGCATACCGAATAAAATACAAAACAAACAATCAAGAATCATTCAATTTGTGCAGGAATAGGTCAACTTAAAACAATGGGTCAGTTGTGTGCAAATGGTGTTGCAGTAACACGGGGCCATCGACTTCTTTTTAAGGGCAATGGATCAAAAGAGGCTTCAGCCCTCACACCTATTTCTGTTAACAACCCCTCACCTTCATTTCCAAATGGAAAAGGATTACTAATAAACCTCCTTATGTAAAATAGGTGTTGGTTGTACTATCAGCTGCTGTAAAGTGTTAAATCTGTGCTATTTTTACTTCTGATTTTGGCATGGTGCGTTCATAATGAACAGTTCATCGTGGTACCATCCTTACTGTGTATTGTCATAGATATTGTACAGACCATGCAATCGTGATGAGAATCAGTGGATAAACTGTTGTTTAAGCAATGGTACAGTCCAATTTGTAACAATTATCAACATGAAATTATTAATTATTTAATTGTTAATTAATAATTATCATCATTCCCAATTTGTGCATAGCAAGCACATTATTCATGAATAACATTACAGTCTCCCTCTCTCTCTCTCTCTCTCTCTCTCCCTCCCTTTGCTCATCCCTTCGATGAGTCATAGGCCATATTTTTATTTATTTTTTTACTTTGCATTTTGCCATCCTCCATCAACCGTCTTCTTCTCCATCTGCTATTATAGCTTATTTTGTTGCCTCTGCTTTTATTAATACCCTTCATCAATAATAAGTCGATATGTCTGACTACCACCGCATTGTATTAACATGTCGTTGTCTGCATGTGTTTGCACACGTGTGTCTGTCTGTTCACAGTCCACTGCTCTGATTGGCTGTCGGTTGATGTGGAGACGTCAGTGATTATTACAACAATAACAAGTACATTATGTGAAGCCACCACTTGCCTCCCCTATAATACACACTGTTTGCTTTGGTCTGTGCTGCTGTAGTTAATTAAGTGTTAGTCGGTTCAAAACTATAGTGGCCGCAGGAGAAATACATTTAAGATAATTATACTTGAACTTGTATAAAAGATAAACGGACATTGGGAGTAAATGCCATAGTGAATATAATGTACCCAACCCAAGACGTGTGCTGTGGTTAATTACATTTAAACCGGTTCAAAGCTGTCTGGCAGGGAAAACACATTTATTATATAACTATTGAGTTGTGTAAAACAAAAACAGATATGAAAATGCTATAGTTAATAAATGATGTACCCAACAAGCAGAAGCCTATACTCATCCATTATTTTTCCAATAGTTGGATATCAGAAACTGGTGTCTGGCGCCCCTCTATGGACGTTACCTGACATTGCATAAACTAAGTTCTAGCTATCGATCTTTTCCATCAATTCAGTTGAAAATTATATATATATATATATATATATATCATTGTATTTACCTTACCGTCTTGCTGAGTTTGAACTATTTTTTGCAGGAGAGACAAGAAGTATCATAAAATTGTCTGATAAATTGTCACTGTCTGTCTGTACAGATAACCCTCTCCCTGCCTATCTGTCTGTATGTATGTATGTACAGTTAACCCTCTCCCTGTCTGTCTCCCTGTCTGTCTGTCTGTCTGTCTGTACATTTAACCCTCTCCCTGTCTGTCTGCCTGTCTGTACAGTTAACCCTCTCCCTGTCTGTCTGTCTGTCTGTACAGTTAACCCTCTCCCTGTCTGCCTGTCTGTACGTACAGTTAACCCTCTCCCTGTCTGCCTGTCTGTCCGTACAGTTAACCCTCTCCCTGTCTGCCTGTCTGTCCGTACAGTTAACCCTCTCCCTGGCTGCCTGTCTGTACGTACAGTTAACCCTCTCCCTGTCTGTCTGCCTGTCTGTACAGTTAACCCTCTCCCTGTCTGCCTGTCTGTCCGTACAGTTAACCCTCTCCCTGTCTGCCTGTCTGTACGTACAGTTAACTCTCTCCCTGTCTGTCTGTCTGCCTGTCTGTACAGTTAACCCTCTCCCTGTCTGTCTGTCTGTCTGTCTGTCTGTCTGTCTGTCTGTCTGTCTGTCTGTCTGTCTGTCTGTACAGTTAACCCTCTCCCTGTCTGTCTCCCTGTCTGTCTGTCTGTATGTACAGTTAACCCTCTCCCTGTCTGTCTGCCTGTTTGTACAGTTAACCCTCTCCCTGTCTGTCTGTCTGCCTGTCTGTCTGCAGGTACGTACAGCTAACCCTCTCCCTGTCTGTCTGCCTGTCTGTCTGTCTGTACAGTTAACCCTCTCCCTGTCTGTCTGCCTGCCTGTCTGTCTGTCTGTCTGTACAGTTAACCCTCTCCCTGTCTGCCTGTCTGTACGTACAGTTAACCCTCTCCCTGTCTGTCTGCCTGTCTGTCTGCAGGTACAGCGCGTGGCATCGTCGTCTGCACAGGAGATCACACAGTGATGGGACGCATCGCCACCCTCACCTCAGGCCTGGAGACGGGCAAGGTACCTCCCCCTCACCTCAAACTGACACGCGTGTCATTATTTGGATCAGCTAAGAACATCTGCGTCACATCCTCTTCCTGTCCTAGACCCCCATCGCCAAGGAGATCGAGCACTTCATCCACCTGATCACGGGCGTGGCCGTCTTCCTGGGCGTGACCTTCTTCGTCCTGTCAATCATACTCGGCTACACGTGGCTGGAGGCGGTGATCTTCCTCATCGGCATCATCGTGGCCAACGTCCCCGAGGGCCTTCTGGCTACTGTCACCGTGAGTACGCACTGTGTGTCTGTGTGTGTTTGTTTACGTGAACACACACACATTCTACAGCTCGTGCGCTCATCTCTAATGATTCAAAGTTACTTTCCGCCCCACGTACGCGTCTACAGACCGAGCCTATTAGGTCGTAGCAACCAAAAACCCGGAGTGCTCTACACACCTTTAAGGTTTGCCGATTCTGCTGACTCTTTTACAAGGCAGCTAAAGCTTTTAAATAGGCCAATCTGTTCGTTTATAGTCTTGTTTTATTCTATGCTTCATGATGTATTTGATTTTGTATTGTAAATGCTATTGTCCGTTGTCCAATTTATTTAACATTACTAACTTAACTAGCACGCGTACAGTACAGTAGATATCATACTGTACAGATATATGACTTGTGCTATTGTATGTATCCGCTTACTATAACACGTTTATAATACACCTAATACAGTAGAGTAGCATATAAAGTGAATGTTCTATATGTTTGTTTTACTGTATAGATAGATAATACTTAAGTAATCACCCGGAGGGTACATTTGGAGTGCTTGCTTTATTGTTCACAAATGAATATAGCAGAGCATTAATAACACAACCAAGTAACAATTTATTCCGGTTGATGACGTTTAAACAGAAATGCAAATACAATTGTAACCATCTCTGGTCGTATACATTTAGATCTGTGCTGATGTGGAGTTGTGGTGTTGTCGTTGTGACTTGTGGTGTCTGACATCTGTGGTGTTCTCTGTCCCAGTTTCATGTGCTTCAGTGCCTCTGGTCTGTTTTGTAACCAGATTTGTATTTATCGCTAACTATTGCACTTACTGTATTGGCTTTTATGCAAGTATCTCTCTCTCCCCCCTCTAGTTCTGTGGTTGTCAGTGTTTGGGTCAGGACCCTACAGGTTTTATGGCTCTATATTTTATGTTCTAGAGAGAGGGGGGTACATTTAAAATCACTGTTCTGCATTCACTCACTGCCTGCTATAAGAAAAGCATGCTGTGGATGTCATCATTCTAACATGATCTGTGTACTGGTGTATGTCACTTAGGCTGCAAGGATGGTGTGTGTGTTAAATTGTATATTTTTACCCGTTTTAATATATATAAACACATAAATTTTTATGATCTTTTGTATTTTTATTAAATAAAAACATTTGTAAAAACATGGCATACGATTGTTATAAAAATATAACACTTTTAAAATAGCATAATTCATATATATATATATATATATGAACACACACTATATTTACACTATGTATAGTATATATCCCTCTCTTCCCTGTGTTTATGTCTCTCTCTGCTCTAGGCCAGTCACGTCACCTGGGTCATTCAGTGAGACCAGTGGTCTCCGATGACAACAGCTAGCTAACGTAATAATGCTAGGCTATTAGCTAGTAGGCTACATACTGTACAATTTTAATGTGGCCCCCCACCGCTGCTTGGCTACTTCAGTTTTTTTGGCCCACGTGTCTTGCCGTACATGGCATGACACACACACACACACAACATACATGACTGATCGCTCTGCTTCTCCGCCGCTTTGCGTGATTCCGCCATCTTGTTTCTCTCTGCACCGCTGCCCCGGGCTGTCCTCCTGTTCCGATGCTAGCGGTTGGTGTGCGTGTGATGGGCATCTCCAGGTGTCAGGGGCGGGCGGGGCTTAAGTGGCTTGGTGCGTCATTGACGTTAATGACACGGGTCGCGGACTGTACACACACACACACATAATGTACACATACACACACATGTGTACACACAATCTGTCGGGCGGTGTACAAACATCAACCAAAACAATCCGATAGGCACAGCCAGGTACATAAACAAGCGTCCAAGCAGGCTCAGGACAGGCGGGTATAAAAGCACCAGACCTGGCTCCACAAAGCCCTCAACAGGCAGGGTGAATCCCGAGCATGGCCGGAGAGAGGAATGTGACTTAGTGTGAGACTTAAAGGTCAGCGATACTAGAGAACGTTTGTTGATGTTTGAACACGATCGAAACAAAAGCACCTCAAGGTGCTCCCTTAGATGCTTCGCCCCCATCCCCCACATTGGAGGGACACACATTACCAAGCCTGGGATAGTGTTGTGTGGTGCGGTCTGCACCACTTTGTGTGTGTTCCTATTGAGATCCACCAGATTGGCCGAACAACTGCCTCGGGAGATATTCTCTCAATTTGACAAAAAGCGTATTAGCTTACAATCGCTGACTCCACCTTTTACAGTGCTGACGTGTGATTGGTTGGGTCAGGCGCTGCAGGGAATGCTGGGTAGGGAGGTAGTGTGACACCTGGAGCTCTTCATCTTCCCTGTACTGAGATGATGGGACGCTAACATGCTTCTTTCTTCTGTCATCTGGCTCTCTGCCTCCATGTCTGTGTGTGTGTGTGTGTGTGTGTGTGTGTGTGTGTGTGTGTTTCTGTGTGCGTGCGTGCTCCTCCAGGTGTGTCTCACCCTGACAGCCAAGCGCATGGCCCATAAGAACTGCCTGGTGAAGAACCTGGAGGCCGTGGAGACGCTGGGCTCCACCTCCACCATCTGCTCCGACAAGACGGGCACGCTGACCCAGAACAGGATGACCGTGGCCCACATGTGGTTCGACCACCAGATCCACGAGGCCGACACCACCGAGGACCAGTCTGGTTAGTGGTGGGGGGGGAGACGTTGTTGTGGTGGTGCGGTCTGCACCACTTTTGTTTGTGTCCCTGTGTACGACATCGAAGGGCCAAAGGCGTTGTTGTTTGTGATGCTGAGTGCAAACAAACAAGAATCCCTGCCTCCACCTTCATTAACACAACTTCCCCCTCCCCGCCACCAGGGGCGTCGTTCGACAAGAGCTCCGTGACGTGGGCGTCCCTGGCGCGCATCGCCGCCCTGTGCAACCGCGCCGTCTTCAAGGCGGCGCAGGACTCGCTGCCCGTGATGAAGCGCGACGTGGCGGGCGACGCGTCCGAGTCGGCCCTGCTCAAGTGCATCGAGCTGTCCTGCGGCTCCGTCAAGGCCATGCGCGAGCGCAGCAAGAAGGTGGCGGAGATCCCCTTCAACTCCACCAACAAGTACCAGGTACGCCGGCCGCTTACCCCGGTGAACGTGATGTGGTGCCAAGCGGCTGTGTCGAGGAAGCAACTCTCTCTCCCCCCGCCCCATAGCTGTCTGTGCACGAGACGGAGGACGAGAGCGAGGAGCGCTACATGCTGGTGATGAAGGGCGCCCCCGAGAGGATCCTGGACCGCTGCTCCACCATCATGGTGCAGGGCAAGGAGCAGCCCATGGACGAGGAGATGAGGGACGCCTTCCAGAACGCCTACCTGGAGCTGGGGGGGCTCGGGGAGAGGGTGTTGGGTAAGGAGGGGGGGAGGGTAGGGGGAGGATAAAACTAGAAATAATAATATTCCATATTCAGGCAACATCTCTCTGCCCTCTCCTCCTCTCCTCTCCTCCCCTCTCTCCTTCCCTTCTCTCCTCCTCTCCTCTCCTCTCTCAGGTTTCTGTCATGTCTTCCTGCCAGAGGAACAGTTCCCTAAGGGGTTCGCCTTCGACACAGACGACATCAACTTCCCCACGGAGAACCTGTGCTTCGTGGGGCTCATGTCCATGATCGACCCTCCCCGTGCCGCGGTGCCCGACGCCGTGGGCAAATGCCGTTCGGCAGGCATCAAGGTGGGCTCCTAGTGAGGTTCTGGCCAATCAGAAAGGCTTTGTGTAAACACAGCTTTATGTGACAGTTAAAGGGTTTTATTTTGAAGCCACTGTGATGTCCCTACAAAATTAAAGCCTTTCACCTTTACACTTTACACCCCGTCCATCATAGAACAGGTGTACACACTGTGTCCTGGACACTTTGTACAGAATAGAGGGACAACCACAGAGGATACATACGGCGACCTCTGCTTTGAGGTTTTATCCCTAACCCTAGTGGTGTTAACAGTAACACACAACTAATATGTTTTGTCACCACATAGACAACATACATACAACATAGCTTCCTGTAGCTCTAGATGTTCGTAATGAAAGACAACATGGTAAATAATATGCAACAGCAGGTTGGTGATGTTTTAATTATAAAATGAGTAATTTCTAAGCAAATCTTCATGGAGAACATTCAGAAAGTCATAACACGTGCGATAGGGTAAACACATTTGTTGTGTGTGCGTTTGCGGTTGCACAAAAGATAGTATTGTATTTGTTGACCGATACAATAATAAAATGCCAGTTTTATCATTTCTCTGACTAGAAATACAATGTTTGACCAAAAATAAAATACTTATTGCACCCGGAATATAGTCATGTGCATCTGTGCTTTGTGCAACAACAGCTTTACAAACAAGGAGAGTCTATGATCTAGCTTGTAGATTCCTTATTCTTGGCCACAAAATGAATCATCGAGACTCTGTTGTTGTTACTGTTGCTATGGTAGGTTATCATGGTGACAGGCGACCACCCAATCACAGCCAAGGCCATCGCCAAGGGCGTGGGCATCATCTCCGAGGGCAACGAGACAGTGGAGGACATCGCTGCCCGCCTGAACATCCCCGTGAGCCAGGTCAACCCCAGGTGAGACTAACGATCTGGTGTTGTCACTGTAAAAAGTCACGGTCAACACCAGGTGAGACTAACGATCTGGTGTTGTCACGGTAACAAGCCAGGTGAACCCCAGGTGAGACTAACAAACTAATGTTGTCACGGTAACAAGCCAGGTGAACCCCAGGTGAGACTAACGAACTAGTGTTGTCACGGTAACAAGCCAGGTGAACCCTACATGAGACTAACGAACTAGTGTTGTCACAGTAACAAGCCACGGTCAAACCCCAGGTGAGTCTAATGAACCCAGTTCATTATGTACTAGTGTTGTCACGGTAACAAACCTTTGTTTGGTGTATATTAGTGGATCTGGTCATACCATGTTCTAGTCTGGTGACTTATCATCTGGTTGCATTTGACATGTTGTTTTACATGATACATTATATGTGTATATGCGTGTGTGTGTGTATGTGTGTTTATGTGCATGTGCGTGCGTGTGCCAGGGACGCCAAGGCGTGTGTGATCCACGGCACGGACCTGAAGGACCTGAGCCAGGAGCAGATGGACGACATCCTGAGGAACCACACGGAGATCGTGTTCGCCAGGACCTCCCCCCAGCAGAAGCTCATCATCGTGGAGGGCTGCCAGAGACAGGTAGGCACGCACGCACACACACGTACTGTACACATGTGCACGCGCACACACACACTGTACTGTACACATACTGTACACACACACACGTACTGTACACATGTGCGCGCACACACACACTGTACTGTACACGTACTGTACACACACACACGTACTGTACATACACACGCACGCACCCACATGTACTGTACACATACATTTGTACTGTACACACACACGTGCACACATTTGATCAAAATATACATATACTTTACTTAACAATATCAAACCTAGACTGTACAGTATCATTAGATAAGGATACGTGTGTCAACTGTGTTTTACATTGAACACAGCCGTATCTAACTGGTTCAAACAGAACTAGATCATATGAACCATGTGTGCCATACTGTATGGCAGGGCCTCACACATTAAAACTCATTGTGAAGCAAAGGGTAGTGCTATGGCTTTGTTGATGTGAGCGGTGTTCGCCATTTTATGTTCCTATTTACGGAGCCAGGGCTGTGTAGTATCGGATTCTTTTTCAACACACACTATAAGCAATCGAAAACAATATTCGATATGGCCATTGAGTTATGTAGTTGGTTGTCGTGCATGTCAATCAAAACACCCCTCTCTCTCTCTCTCTCTCTCTCTCTCTCTCTCTCTCTCTCTCTCAGGGCGCCATCGTCGCGGTGACGGGCGACGGCGTGAACGACTCACCCGCCCTGAAGAAGGCTGACATCGGTGTTGCCATGGGGATCTCGGGCTCGGACGTGTCCAAGCAGGCGGCCGACATGATCCTGCTGGACGACAACTTTGCCTCCATCGTCACCGGGGTGGAGGAGGGTGAGAGACATTGACACACAGTAGAGGGGGTGGGGTGGGGGGGGGGGGAGAGACATAGACACACAGTAGGGGGTGTGAGAGAGAAAGAGAGGGTAG
>JAODTR010004241.1:0-12197 GCA_025399935.1 Amblyopsis rosae | reverse complement strand
CCGAAATATTATTTATTTTAAAGCTACCCGGTTCTTGACATTTTGTTTTGGGTTCCAACTTGGAACCGAGTTTCGGTACCCAACCCTAATGTTGCCCAGGTAATCGTGTAGGTGAAAACTGCAGTTTGTGTGGATCCAACACACGCACACACACACACACGCAAAATATGCACTATAATATAATCTCATAATCATATACTGCAAATGTGTTCATGGCATGTATGCATGCATATGCACTGTATATACGCATGCCGTTGCAATGGGTTTCATCATGCAAACCTGCCAGCTGTTTCTGTTTTTTTTCTCATGGTGAATTGTGGAAATCAAGGTCTGTATCCAAAGTTCACAGCAGCTTAGGGAGCACCTCTATGCTTTTATTAAAGGCTGCCCTGACATTCTGGGTTGAAACCTCACGCTCCAGTAGCTTTTAGCAACCAGCGATTCTGCCAATCGATCCACCTCCAGTATTAACAAATCAAAGTGCAATAGCCAGGGGCCTCGGATACTGTTGCCAGCCAGCCTCCCTAGGGTTAATTGGTCAGCTGTTACATTACTGATACACACTGACCAAGCCCTCTGTGAGGCTGGATTCCAGTGCTGGCTGAATACATCAGAATACATCAGAGTTTACAGCTTCTACAGTAAGTGGTATTTTACTGAAACAACAAACTCAATGGGATCGCGTGACATATTAGCTCTGAAAATCCCCGGCTGTTCCCTTACTAAGTGTAATGTGTTTTCACAATGTGACTACAGTGCCATGGAGTAAAGCATATTGACATTATACATAATGTAATATTACATTTAATTGGTAATAGGTTACATAATTAAATTATTCAATATGCATTGCAGGATGCAATTACACCAGCAAATAAAAAAAAAGAAAATACTTTAATGTATCATTAAAAATGTATAATACTGAGTGTGAAATCGTTTTGGCCAGCCTTGGTGTCGGGCAGTCTGGATCTTTCTGCAGATTTTACGATATATTAATGCAGTCTTGTTTTGACATTTACGTTGTACTAATTAACTAATTAGCATCTCCAGGGTTAACCGTTACACCAAATGACATCCTGCACTGTTTTTAGTAGAACGTACCAAAGTGTTTTTTCCAATACTGTCAGATTCACAGTGAATAATTGTCTTCTGTTTTGAACTACACTAATTCTGAACTACTTAGTGTACTTAATACACTTTGAACTACTTAATTCTGAATGGCTTTTCTTTCCCCTTTTACTCTTTATCCATTAGCCTCTCTTCCTCGCTCCACCACTGATTGTCTCCACCATTACCTCTCCCTCCCCGTGTCTCATGCACCCCGCTTCCTTTAGTCTGGTTAAGCAGAGACTTATTGTGAAGGCAGACATGAGCACCGCTATATTTCACTTCCTTTGTTCTACTCTCAGCCGACAGTAACGTGGCAGAACAGCAGGCCTGAGTTGTGATGGCAGGATGGCAAACACCTCCCCTTCAGAAGCCTCTATGGTGCCCGTCACATAAAGACAATGAGCCGAGCCAGCCAAAGTAATAGGCGCCATCTCAGAGATTGGCACCATCTTTTGTCTGTTAATTCCCCCTGCTGTTCTCTCTTCCGTATGCAACGCTCCAACATTTTGGAAGGAGGGTGATGTTTTATTTCCCTTTTGGAATGATACTCTTCGTCACGTCAGGTGTGAGGTGTTGCTCACTTTGAATGATGCTCCCTCAGGAAGGCCAGGCAGTGCTGATGAGCGAGCAACCTTCAGCGGATGTGCATCGAGGACAGATATTTAAAATCAACAAACGTTTGCAGTGGCATGGATGGAAGACCGCCAGGTTAAATTTATGGATGAGCTCTCACAGATTTATGAGGTTGTACCCTGGTGAAATAATTTGTAGTCTGGATAGGATCCTCCGAACGCGGATGTGTAATAATTGATAAGAGCTGATATGACCACAGTCCTGTTAGGAAATGGCTGCTAACAGCCACAAGCACAGTTAGAGTATAGTCTTTTCCACTGTTTAAACTTAGGTAACCTGTCAAACACGGGTCAATGCTAAGACTGCTACATCAGTGTGTTAAATCAAGTTAAACATACTGAAGGCTTACATCTAATAAAGACAACAATATGTAAATATTTGCAGCAAGACAAAATAGTTGCATTCTAAAATTGGCAAATACAAATTTTAATCAATGCATGAATGTCTCCAAAATTTGCTGTTTTGTTCTGGATGTGAATAGAGCCATGGAAAACTAAAACGACTTCCAAAAATAATTCAGATGAAAAGAAAATCTGTTTCTTAGACAACGGGTAATTACATAAAATTGGCAAAACAAATAGTCAAATAAGTCAATATGTATGTCTCAGTATTTTAGAAAAGCAACCAGCATTACTTTCAGTAGTGAAAAATGAAAACAAACTAGGCCTACACTTTAATCCAGTGAAGTTCAAAAATCATGACTGCAGGAACATCTGTTTACATCTTTACAGTTGTCGACAAAGGTTTTCCTTGTGGATTTACCGTAGCTGAACTAATTGAACACACATCCTTGAACACGCAGTGCAAATTAGACAGAGAAAGATGTTGTCTGTTGTTGTGCTAAACTGTACATTTGTTGGATAATGAATCACAGAGCTGCTGTCCCCACAGAGACATTGTTCAGGGAAATACACATACGATGGAAAATGTAAGAATTGCAAAGAGGCTTGCTTCTTTGAATTGCTTGAGAAATTCACATGTTGGTGTGTGTGTGTGTGTGTGTGTTTTTTCTCTGCATCCACAAATCCACTAAACAGCATGTGTATCAGACCATCACACCTACAGAAAATTAGGTTGATGGACACTCCATTCCAAAACCATGGGCATTAGCATTAGTAAAATTCACTAAATATCTCCCAGCATTTAGCTATTTTACTGTTCTCTGTGTGCACTGAAAAAATAATTAGATACTTCTACACATACCTGGCTCCATACAACACCACTCACAACAGCACCCATGGCTTCACCATACATTTCAATGTGTGGGGCGGAGCTTCTGAGGGTGTTTGTTTTGATTTAAGCTTGAAGTTAGCAAGCGTTCTGAAGAATGGCAGACCCTGCCTTAAGTAAGGAGTTTCCAAAATTATTTTGAAATGGATCTTTGGGAATTTGTGCCTTTCAGCCAAAAAAGCATTTGTGAGGTCAGGTCAGGGTTGATCTCAAAGGTGTTAAATGGAACCTCATTAAAAAAGGATTCTTAGATTTATACTTGAATATTTATGCTGACAGTTTTTTATCTTAAATGTGACTTACACATCCATGCTTAATAAGTAGATATTGATATAACCTTATTTTGATGAGGAAATTATCTTATCTCCTCATACAGTCGAGTCTAGACTTAACATAAGTGATTTACCTGCAGGTACAATAGTCCATCCTCCACCAAACTTTACAGTACGCACTATGCATTTCAGTAGGTACATTATCGTTCTCCTGGAAACCACCTAACCCAGATTTGTCTATCAGACTTCCAGATAGTGAAGCATAATTCAACACACGTGTGATCACATTCTCCAGAGTCCAGAGGCGTGTGCTTTACACCACTCAAGCAAAAGCATGGAATACCGCTTTGTGGCTGAGTGGTTGTTGCTCGTATGCTTCAGCACTTAACAGTAGACCAGGGCAGAAATGTAACAAACTGACTTGTAGTAAAAGTGGCATCCTATGACATGTTTGAAGTCACTGAGCTCGACAGTACGGCCCCTTGTTTTACGCTTGAGTTTATGCACCGATTATGAACTACGATGAGGTAACGAAGCTATAGAGAGTCAAGGGTTTAACAACAGTTTAATTGCACTCTAGGAAAAGCATATAGTTTTGGAAGAATTTCTTTCTCGAATTTCTCTAGCAGGCATCGTGGCTCCGTAACCAAAGTTCAGTATGGAATCATGCACTCCCACTCACAAAAGAGGTGAGAGTAAATGGGAGCAAGAAGATAATGTAGGAAGTGGAAAGTTAGGAACCCAGTCAAACACACACACACGCATTTCCCCAAAGCTGGCTCCCACCATTCTACCACTCTGACAAGCGCCTCGGCTCAGGTGATGGTATACCACAGATATCACAGACATGGGGCAATGGTGGGTGTTGGGCAAGTAGACATACCAATAGAAGTGTACACCCCTACAGCCATGTCCCCCCTGAGCTGTGTGCTGTTGTGAAATTCCATTTCACGCTTTGTGTGACCATTGATTTTTATTTGTGTTTAGACAAACATCAGTCAGGACATTGTCAACAGTCCAGCAGATACACACACCCGCTCCGCAGCGGTCTAATAACGAACAAATAATAACGAGGGAACGAAAGGGAGAGAGATTGATTCATGTTTTTTATGCACTAAACACACCGAAACAACAGCACAATTAAACGTATTTGGCCACCGCACATATTTCAATTTAAAAAATACCAGCCAACAGGCCGAGCTTATTCAAGTCATCACTGCAGCTCTCATAAAGTAGGGCTCATATCTGTAGAAGAGGTCACACAGGCGCAATATTGACAGCTGCCAATATTCACCTCCCGTTCTCTTCCATTCAATGCCAGCAAAGGTGCAAATAAAACATTTGCTTCCTTTGGCGAAGCAAAATCGCATCTAGAGTTCAACACCGGTGAACTTTGACCGCTGAATTTGCTGCTTCAACCAAAAGCAAGGATGTGTGTGTGGTTGACCCCACAGGTCTGCAGTTGGCTTTAGATTTCTTAGCGAGGCAAGGTGGAATGGAGAAGACTTATGAATTTCGCATCGGAAGGCTGCGGTCCATCGCCTGTCCAATTTTTGATTTGTGTATGTGTGTGCCTACTGCAGAAGGCCGTTTTTTTTGCATTACATTTCTAATAGGCAACAGAGGGGGAAATTGCACTCAAAATTAGAAATCTTCATAACAAAACAATCCGCCTGATGTTGTGACAAGTTCATCATCTCTCTTAGTCTCATTTGCAGGTTTTGATAAGTCTCTACACGTTGACGTTCATGGAGTTAAAAGCAATCCATAGCTAACGTTACACTCACTTTGCTTATGTCCACAAAATATTTTACATCCAAATGTAAAATACGTTACTGCGGAAGTAAGGTCAAACGTTCAATGCTCATTGGACGAATTCCATGGCTTTGTTTTGTTAGTTTTTTTCCTTTTTATTTTAAATAAAAATTATAGGCTAGTATTCACACGTTAACAAAAACGTGTTATGAATAAACCATTGCAATGTCTTGGGGGTGCTACATGGGTGCTGTGGTGACCCTAGGGGTAGCTACAGCACCTGCAGGCCCCTCCTTGGCGAAACTATACAGTATTCCACATATAGACCAGTCATCGGTCGGTTTGTATGACATGTTTTGTCACATGGTGCTGTATAAGCAGTACATCTGTGTGATGTCACCCATATGAATAGATAACGACAACTTACTTGCAAATTGGTGCGAGTAACGGGCTGTTATGTACCACAACAAGCTGAAGGAAGAACTGTGTGTTTACCTTTACTCTTGGAGGCCTGCGTCTCGGCCTCTTTGGGGGTTCGGAAGCGCAGGGGTTCGCTGAGTGGGCTCTGCCCAGACGTACTGATGGACTGGACGTGCACTATGTAGTCCGTCTCCTCCTCTAAGTCCCATAATGCACAAGAGCGTGTGGTGGTGTTGACTTCCTGGATGAAGCGCAGCATGCGCACGTCCTTCTTCTGGTGGGAGAACACAGCGGAGTCAGGAAGGGGTCAGCTCGCTAGAGTGTGCAGGAGCATTAAGACGTCACCAGCATTGTGCTGTGCACAGAGCTGCGATGTAATTCTTTATTAATGATATTAAAGATTTAATATCTGCCATATATAATATGGCAGATATTAAATCTCCAGCCTAGATTGCCTCAAGTCATAGCCTTGTCCAAGCCAAGACATTCTTTCATTGCTATCCAGTATTAATAGTAGTGCATTTAAAATGTGTAGATTGTAAGTATAATAATCAAACATAATTTGTGTATAGTGGCCTGAGTGTACATGTTTGAGTGTGTGTGTGTGTGTGTGTGTTGCTAGTCCTGCGAGTGTTGCTTGTGTGTGTGTAACAACATGTGTCATAATAATCCATATCACAATGCATGAGGCAGGGCCACAATTAAAGGAACAATGCGGATAAGGCCAGCAACTGGATGCATAAAGGATATTATGCGATGTGTAGTGTCGTGCCTGTCATGTCTCTCTCTGGGGAGAGAGACATGCCTGAGGAAGCAGACTGCCCTAGAGACTCCTTCTTCCACTAGGGAGAGTGGTGGATGGGTGGTACTTCCCAGCTCAATCACTGAAATGACTATCAGCTGGGAGAGCCATAGGGTTGGGAATTTAAAGGTACAGTCAGCTATTGCAAGCTAAATGTAATCTAATACACGTTTTGTCAAATACACCAAATATCTCCTCACATTCTGCTAGCTGACCGTTCTCTGTGCGTGTTGAAAAAAATACTACTTCTACAGTCGTGGCTCCGTAAATAGGAACATAAACAAAGTGGCGAACACCGCTCGTATAAACAAAACCGTAGCACTACACTTTGCTTCACAGTGCATTTCGACGTGAGGTACTGTTTTGATTTGAGCTTGAAGTTAGCAAGAATGACTGACCCTGCCTTTAAGCTGGTAGAGTTTAAAGGAAAGCTCTCTTTCCTCAGTGAAAGCATGAGATTCCTAAACCTCCCCCACCCCATTAACTTCCCTTTCCATCTGCTTAGTGCTAACCATATTTCTGTTTGTTGTGTTGTAGGCAGTGCTACACTCATGAATGGAAGCCCAACTAAAGTCTGTATAACACCGCATATACAGATCATCGAAATACCTTGTTTTTCCATTGATACTATGCACCCATAGGAGCAGGCCTCACAATATCACATGCTGCATGGGAAAATGTCACGACAGTATTTTCCACCCACTAGCGTGTGTGTGATTGTGATTGTAGAGGTCTACCTGCTGTGTGATGGCGAAGCCAATGACGATGTCTCCGTCTGGAATGTCCCATGTCACCACAGCAGAGTTAGCTTTGAGCGCTTTGATGGTCACATTGACAGGAGCCGCCAAGCTATCTAGAAGCAGAGCGAGAGAGTGTGTGTGTGAGAGACAATAGATTTGTTTGATCATTATGAAATAATCCTATATTCAGATTTTCAATTATTCTATTACTGTATTAATATGAATTAGTAGTACTTATATGCATTGTTATTATTTTTGTTATTTACTGTATGCCTGAATATGTTTAGATAGCTCAAATACAGCGCTCTGCAGTATATCTGCTCCTGTGTGGTCTATGGCAGATCTAATGGTCGCCAGTGAGAGAGCAGGCCTGTGTCATGTTCAGCCCGTACCAATGACAATAAGACCTGGCTTACATCCATTCTGTGAGATGGAATCAGGGACACCCAGTGTGGAGGGAAAATAAGCATAGAGAGAGTTAGCGGCAGAGCCTGCGGCTTACGCCATATTATGGCATGAATAGGAGAAATGCAATCCCAGCTAGACAGTAAGGCTGCATTATAACTCTCCTCTCCCCCCCCTCTCGCTTTCACTCTTAGCAGAGAGTCGGTAGTTCCCAGCTCCATTTTATCTCTCTTCAGCCTTCTCTCTCTGTTCCTGAACATCTTCTCTTAAGAAGAGGGATGCTTCAACCAAGTGTCCTAGCCATAGTCTGATGCGTTTACCCTGTAGCAACGTAACCATACTGTGTTGGTATTTGAAGAATCCAGGGAAACTAGGAATAGCAGAGAATATACATTTAATGATAGCAGCATCGACAAAATATTAATGAGACCACATTCATAATGTATATGCAAATGGACTGCATCTTTATACAGTATTTTGCCTCACATTCACCCACAAATGGTGACTGCTGCCATGCAACCAACCACCAAGCTGTTAGTGGGTAAGGGGTTGGCTCAAGGACACTTGCAGGTAGGTCAGCATCAGGGTTTGAGCCCAGAACCTTCTGACTGGGAGCCCAACACCCAGACCACTAAACCATCCTGCCCCCAGCCTGTCTGTGTTACTGTAGGTGTCAGGCTTCACGCTCCATGTATAAAGATTAATTAGGGTCACATACTACAAGAAGAGGGTAAGGATTCAGTTTGACTGTGAAATTAAATCTGCGGTGCGGTTGCATGGCCCTCTGTGTGTGCGAGTGTGCATGTGCATTATTGGGGCCTCCATTTCTGCCTTAGACCATCCTTTAATAAACTATTCTGCCTGTAGAGCTATTTGTAGGGCATGCGCGGTGACGCATTCACATGCACACAAACACAAGTAACAATAGCAAGCCCTGTTAATAAACCATACACTGCATTAATAATGAGAGCATGCAAATAGGTCAAAATGAGGAGGTGATGCAGTACATGTTCTCTGTGTGTGTGTGTGTGTGGTAGATGCACTTAAACACTTGATGTGTATGAGCATAATTACAATCATACATGTATTACTGTGCTGATTAAAGCTATGGATCAAAGGAACCAAATGGGGAGGAGACACATCACGCTGCCTTCGACAAATGCTTTGGGAAGATTTTAATTGGTATGATTAATTGATGTTAATTAAAACGGTAATGCAATAAACAATATGTGCATTCACAAAGTTTACGTGACGTGTTTATCTTGTTGGATGCGTTCATTTTGTGTTGTTTTTTGGTCCGTGAAATAGCTTTAAGTGCTAATGATTCCAACTGGTCCTGGCATATTTGTTACATGTTTAAATGTATGTTTGTGTTGCTTGATTCATTACGTTTAGTCTAATAAATCAGGATAAGGTTGATTCAATAAATTTTGCCTAATAAATCAGGATAAATAGAGCTGAAAGTTATGACCACCAATGTATGCTTCTACAGACAAAGATAGATGTAAAGCTCACTGTGACACTCAGAAGAGGATTTTAAACTGCAAAGTTGTTAACGACGTGAACCCATCTGATACACAAAATGTAACCCGATCGAAGGCACTGTGCAACTATAATCTCTGCAAATGACAGCCAGGTATTTGACAAGATTATCGTGACATACATGAATACAGTAGCTACACACAGAAGTCTGAAGTAGGCTTACATGAGCAGAGCTCACACATGTGAACACACATAAAGTATTACACAGTACACACACTATTGTGCGTCCTCCCTGCCTGTTGACATTTTGAAGAATGGCCTGACTAATTGTAGATGACAGGATTAAAACCCTCATCAGGATTATGCTCAGGTGGGACCACTACGTCTACTATATGTATTGACCTATATGGATTGATATGTATTGTTTGCTTTGTTCCCTCTCTCTGACGCCTTTTTGACATTTTCCAGAGGACGGGAGGGTCAACGGCGGCTGCTGGTGCCAAAATGAACGTCAGAGACAAATCCAATTTATTATAAACTACTTAATAATTCCCCATTCTCTCTGTCTTTATCTCCCTGTCTGGTCTCCCTGGAGAGGGCGTTCGCTTGTACTAGTCAAAACACACAGTGGCAGTGTTCAGCATATGCCACTGTTGGGGACTTATTAATTTATCTGACTCAGTGGCACAGACCCCTGCTATGTTTACAAACTGTAGGTGTGTAAAACATGCAGGGACATGTCAGCCCACATTCACACACACGGCTGCCCACTAAAATGACCAACTTCAAAAATGGATGTTGATCTTGTCTCCCCCATGGACTAGCGTGAGATACAGTAATAACTGGATACTACTGAGCAGTGCACAGACCGTGAATGAGAGTCGGCTGTTTGACTTGTTACATAGAGTAACTAAAAACCCTACTGAGTACGTGAGCCAGAAATGGTCCCGGAAAAAAAACAATTGAACCCTAAATTCAACTGTCATCCATCTGAATAGCAGCCTGATGCAGTGAGCGAAAGAGACAGAGCAGATGTGCAGCGTTCTCAAAAATGACTGACCATGCCTTTGAATAATGCTACTCTAATAAAACACAAGACAGATGCTTTCATAAAGTCTCTCTCAGTGCCTCTGCAGTGAGATATGGGGGTGACTTTGAGTCATGATGGGTATAGCAATGTGTGTGTGTGTGTGTGTGTTGTGTCTGTCTTAATTAATATGTGTTGATGAGAGTGACAGGCCATTGTCGGGCCCATGCTGTGTGTTTTTATGGGTATACATTTGCTAATATCTTTTGCACAAGACAGTGAATGCACACAAAAGTACATTCAATGAGAAATGGCACTTGGACAAAACACACACACCAGTGTCTTGGGACACATGGCTGTAAGCCCTTATCAATAAGGCCCATCATTACTTAATTAAACTACAAGCTCTCTACTTCTGTCACTACAGATTGGTGTAGCCTACATGACACTGCACCACAGAAAAGAGCATCATAAGGGCCGCACCACAGTATTACACTCTTTAGACATGTTTGCATACATGAGTGGGGGGTTGCTTG
This sequence comes from Amblyopsis rosae, assembly GCA_025399935.1. NCBI lineage: Eukaryota > Metazoa > Chordata > Actinopteri > Percopsiformes > Amblyopsidae > Amblyopsis > Amblyopsis rosae. Next base: position 1,788 of record JAODTR010004241.1, on the reverse strand, counting down.
AGAAATTCCTTCATCAAATCACAGCTGCAGAGGCACATCTGTATGGTGAATGTGTACTTCATTCATCTGCTGTGGGGACATTCTCTATGTACCATATTGGTTTTATAACACACAACATTTCTCAATGTGAAGCCCCAGGGTTGGTACTTCTCTGGAGATATTAATGAGCGTTCAGTTGGCTTATGATCCAAATAAACAACCGACTGTTGTCTGCATAATTAGCTGTTACCTGGTGCTTATGAATTAAACACTTGCCCAAGGTTGTGATCTTATGAGATACACAGCTTGCAGCTTGTGAGGCTAGTAAATTATGTTTATTTAAGCCTATTAACCTCATTTGTTGGATATACTGTGCTACAGTATAGCCTATAAGGCTATTCTTTGCTTTAAAAACATCAAAGTAACAATGTTATTTAACTGTTTGTTTGTCACGGTTCCTTGTGATAATCTGCAGCCCTACACACACACACACACACATGCACACACACACACACGTTGCCTGTGTGTGTGCTGCTTAATAAGACAACATTTGCCAACAACACTTTGAGAGAAATGAAACAAACTCTGTGACTTTTGTAGAGCGAATGCACAGGGGAGCCAGCGCCTATAAATTAGCATGTATGTTCATTACCGCGACTACACTGAGCGCTAAAGCTAACGAGAACACTGGGGGAATCACAAGTGCCTGCCACTGGGTTTTCCCTTCCAACGCTGTTATTGAGTCAGTATACTGTAAGCTCTCCGAGGTGCCGCTCTTGGGGTTAACCTCCCACACCATTACACATAGAAGTTGGTGGCTATACATCAGCCTTCCCCTCATTCATAGTTAATGTGCCACGATTGGGCCGTCAGGAGGCGGTGCTGATCTGAGGCTTTGGTCGCGCATGAGGGGCGGGAGACCTGGGCACGTGGCCTCGCCCTTGCGGATGTAGATGCTTTTTTTTTTATGTGTAAATAACACGGGAGACAATGTTACGGCACACTGGATAGAAACTGTACAACAAATGCTAGCGGCTCTCGCCTGCAGCTACTGTACAGCTGTTGAATGATTTAGGAAGGCCACGTGTAGCCTATATGACTAGCCCGTACTGCCATGTACTTATAAAGAGAACTCAGTGTACGTTTCTTTTTAACCGTCCTCCCATTTGTCTATAGCTCTATTGGTGTCTGGGGTTTATGCACACACGCGTGTGTTCCTTGCAGTCCATTTTCTCTGTACAAACAGTGGCTGTCTGCTATAAGTCAGCAGCATTGCCAATAAACACACCTAAGGGTCCTTTCCTGCCCCCCCCACACACACACACACACACACACACACACACACACACACACACACACACACACGCACACACACTCATCTCTAATGAAATGTCAAAAGGCAGGGTATGAAAATCCATGCAGGGAGCTGCAGTCTGAGGGTGCTAGCTAATTCTAAAAGGCTAAGAAGTGCCACAATCTGATTATTTGAGGAGCCTGCTGCTAATGAAATCTAGCACAAAGCACAACCCCCTCCCATACAGCCCTGGTGGAGAAACAACACTGTAATCTCTAGGATGGGATTTACATAAGGTTATGGCTGTGATAGCTAAATCTAACATTCACTGATTTCTGTTGCTATTTTTTGGTGTTTTATACTCTGTGGACTGTGTTGTACAGTAGGCAGTTCTATTTTGCCTTCTGTGGCACTTTTTTAAATCATATTTTTAAATGTGTATAAGAGAGTATATAACTGCGGTTTTCGTCTCAAAAGTAATCTGACAGCTATTAATTAGTATCAAAAAAGATATT
>JAODTR010004240.1:0-12198 GCA_025399935.1 Amblyopsis rosae | reverse complement strand
ACTGTAAAGTAACATATTGACATACAAGGTCAGCTTTGGTGCACCTAGGCCTAAATGTTCATGTTAGTTAATAGTGTGCTTGAATTTAACCCAGCTGGTTAACATATGATTTGTTAATTTACTCACCATTTGTAAACTGTTCTTATATAATCTATGCTGCAAACGTACATTATGTAATTATAATAATGAAATGCATTAACACATATCCACATTTAAAAAGGCTATTCTTATTTTATTTTTTTATTAAGGGATAAAGAACCCTTGTCACCATTGACCTTGATTTGACTGATTATATCTTATCAGGTATCAGGTATTTTTCCCTCTTGAAATATGTTGTATTTCTTCTCCCAAAAATATTGGAATCGGAACCGGAATCGATTACATTTAAACGATACCCAACCCTACATCCACCGACCAATTACTTCCTCAGTTGAGGTCAACATGTGTCCCATCCTACCTGTACGCAGCTTGCATGGTTCCCCGCTTCCCCCTACTGAGTTGGCGGATGGTTTTCCAGAAACACTTTGGTGCCGACTGAAAGTCTTTCTCCATGGCTTCTCTGAACTTCTCCCACACCAGCTTCTTTGCTTCTGCTACGGCAGATGCTGCAGCCCTTCGAGCCAGCCGGTACCCTGATAACCGCCTCCAGAGACTTCTGGGACAACATATCCCGAAAGGCCTCCTCCTTCAGTCAGACGGCTTCCCTGACCACCGGTGTCCACCACAATGTTTGAGGGTTACCGCCCCTGAGGCACCTATGACCTTGAGACCACAGCTCTCTGCCGCAGCTTCAGCAATGGAAGCTTTGAACATTGCCGACTCAGATTCAACATCCCCAACCTCCAAAGGGATGCCAGAGAAGCTCCGTCGGAGGTGTGATTTGAAGATCTCACAGACAGGGAACTCCTCCAGACGTTCCCAGTTCACCCGCACTACCCGTTTGAGCTTACCAGGTCTGTCCAGAGTCTTCCCCCACCCCTTGACCCAACTCACCACCAGATAGTGGTCGGTAGCCAGCTCTGCCCCTATCTTCACCCGAGTGTCCAAAACATGCGGCCGCAGGTCAGATGATACGATCACAAAATCGATAATCGACCTTCGGCCTAGGGTGCTCTGGTACCACATACACTTATGAGCATCCTTATGTTCGAACATGGTGTTTGCTACAGACACTACATGACTAGCACAGAAGTCTAACAACAAATGCCTGCTCAAGTTTAGATCAGGGAGGCTGTTCCTCCCAATCACACCTTTCCAGGTGTCTCCATCATTGCCCACGTGCACGTTGAAGTCTCCCAGTAGAACTATGGAGTCCGCTACTGGAGCCTCATACAGGACAGGGTCTCCAGGAAGGCCGAATACTCAAAACAGCAGTTTGGTACATATGCAATGACAACAGTCAAAGTTGTCATTGAGTAAACTCCGGGCAGGGTAACTTCTCTTGAATGATTTTCCATATGGGTCTTCTGAACCATTCTTTGTCTGGCCCCTCCCCTGAGACCACTTTGCCTTTGGAGACCAAGGCTCCAGACAACACAGCTCTTAGGATCATAGTGACACACAAACCTCTCCACCACGACAATGATAGTAAAGTAAATTAAATCAACAACATTGAAGTTAAGAATTTCTAATTAGTTTTTGTTACGGAACGATACTGTAACGCTTCCCTGGTCTCGCCAGTGTAGTAGAACCGGGGAAGGACTGTCCGCATCCCCAGCGCGTCACACCGTGAGGGCATATAGGCTCGGGACCACTGGGACAGGGGTGTGGGTTATTGTCCATGTTACGTTGATGCATGTTCATGTTTTCTGTTTCTGTTTATGCAAACTGTGTTACTAGACTGTACATGCCTTTGGTTTAAGTTTTGCTGTTTGAGTTAGTTTACGTTTGATTAAACGCTGAGCCGTTGGCGCATTGCTCGTTCGGCATCTCTGCCTTTTCCTTTTTGTTCACTTTCACTCGCCTAACCAGCGCGCCGTAACAGAATAACCCACCGCATCATGAGTACAGCGGAGGCGAGTTTTGCGGCCGCCGTCGCTCAGTTCAATCAGGCGACGGCGGAGATCCGCGGCTTATGGGCTGGCGGGCTCTTGGCTAGATCTCCGGCGGAGGGGTTGCGTGGCCTCCTTCCCACCCCAACGCCGGACTTTGATACCCCGCGGCAGCAGCGGGAGAGAGGGCTGCCCTTTGTACTGTGCTGCGAGAACTGGGTCGGTTTGTACGATCCGCCGTACCAGTTCTCACGGCCCATCGAAGATTACATCGCTGCTCTGAGCTCCGTAGCAACACCGGGGCCGACGGAGGACTTCCCCGACCGCAGTGAGTGGGATCTCGACTGCGGCTCGGACGACGAGTGGCACTCCCGGCTGGCGCACGTTGCATACGAGAGTCGTCACAGCACAGACTGTCTGGGGATGTTCCCCAACGCCTGGGGTTTGGCGATCTGCGACAGTGCGTCGCCACCCCGTGCACAGCGGTCGCGAAAGAAGTGCCGTGCACGTGGACCCCGGCAGCCACTCGGTGTGCCGATTCCCCCGCAGCCACTTGGAGCTACGGGCCCACCGACGACGCCCCCTGTCGGCTGGGAGGTGGAACTGCGGCAGGCTGGGCCAGTCAGTCCCGCTGGGCAGCCGCCGCTGACGCCTCCTGCTGTCAAGGAGGTGGACCCGTGCCTGGCTTATCCCGCTGGACCCGCGGTGCAGCCACCGACGACGCACCCTACTACCACGGTGGTGAACCCACAGCCGGCGTGCCCCGCCAGGCCCGTGGTGCAGCCGCCAACGGCGTCTCCGGACCCGCTGGAGCCCGAGGCTTGGCCCTTGCCTCCTCTGCCGCTGGAGCCCGAGGCTCAACCCCCTCCAGAGTCCGCTGCTGGGCCGCAGCCACCTCCAGAACCCGCCGCTGGCCCGCAGCCGCGTTGCACCGGCGAGCCGCCCCGCGTCAGGGAGCCGCCGCTCGCCGAGGGCCCGCCAGAGCCACCCCGCGTCAGGGAGTCGCCGCTCGCCGAGGTCCCGCCAGAGCCGCCCCGCTTCAGGGAGTCACCCTTCGACGAGGGCCCGCCCGAGCCACCCCGCGTCAGGGAGTCGCCGCTCGCAGAGGGCCTGCAGGAGCCGCCCCGCATCAGGGAGTTGCCGCTCTCAGAGGGCCCGTCAGAGCCGCCCCTCGGCAGGGGGTCGCCGCCGAACAAGGGTCCACCACATCACGCCGCCCCCTCTGCTGGGATTTTCAGGCCGCAGCAGCCGCATCACGCCCCTGCTGGGCTTTCCCTGCCGCAGCAGCCGCATCACGCCTCCTCCTCGGATGGGCTGTCCTCGCTGCAGCAGCAGCAGCCGACCTCCTCATCGGCTGGGCCGACCCCACCTCAGCAGCCCCTGGTCGGGGTTCCGCTGGAGCCCGAGGCCTGGCCATGGCCTCATCCACCACCTGGGCCACATCCTGATCCTGTCTCCGGGCCGCAGCCACATCGCGTTGGGAGTCCGCTCCATGCCGGGGGTCCGCTGGAGCCGCCCCGCGTCAAGGAGTCACTCCACGCCGGGGGTCCGCCGGTGCCGCCCCGCGTTAGGGAGTCACCCCACGCCAGGGGTCTGCCAGAGCCGCCCCGCGTTGGAGGCCCACTCTACGCTGGGGGTCCACCGGTGCCCGGGCCCAGAGCCGCCCCGCGGGGGCAAGCAGGGCCACGCCGGGGGTCCGCCGGAGCCTGCTCCACGCCGGGGGTCCGCCGCCTGCCCGGGCTCCATCGAGGCTTCGCCACTGGCTCTGGCCGCCTGCCCGGGCTCCGTCGAGGCTTCGCCACTGGCTCTGGCCACCTGCCCGAGCCCCACCGAGGCGCCGCCGGGGTCCCGCCTCCGCATCGGGTCTGGAGGGTTTGCCAGGCTGTCGGTGGGACCCTGCCGATGGCGCCGGTCGGTGTCCCAGGGAGGGGGGTCCTACACCGGCGAGATGCGTCGCCGGAAGGCGCGCCTTGGGGGGGGTACTGTGACGCTTACTTGGTCTCACCGGTGCGGTAGGACCGGGGAAGGACTGTCCGCATCCCCAGCGCCTCACACCCACACGTGCAATCAGATCGATTGCCTTCAGCCGTGTGGGTGTGAGGGCATATAGGCTGGGGACCACTGGGACAGGGGTGTGGGTTATTGTCCATGTTACGTTGATGCATGTTCCTGTTTTCTGTTTATGCAAACTGTGTTGCTGGACTGTACACGCCTTTGGTTTAAGTTTTGCTGTTTGAGTTAGTTTACGTTTGATTAAACGCTGAGCCATGTGGTGCGTTGCTCGTTCGGCATCTCTGCCTTTTCCTTTTTGTTCACTTTCACTCGCCTCACCAGCACGTCGTCACACATACAAAAACACAATTGTCCACATCTTTGATAACTTCGCTCTGGCTGTAAGAACTTCAAATGACTGTAACCTGGTGTGACACCATATTCCCAACACAGCCCTGTAAACATATGCACGTATATTCATTGTTGGCTTTATTAGGCAAAGGGGTGAGTCATTTTTTGATTATGTATTTTAAGAGCTATGAACATCTTCAAATGTTTTTTTTTTATAAACCTTTTACCTCTTGGTTATTTCCCTATGTTCTCTGTTAAAATCCAATATTCACAATGGAAAATGTAAGTTCTCATCTAATTTGAATTAATTAGCATTTATAGTAATAAAATAGAGATAGGCCAATCATTGTAATGAAGTGTCTACTGCAGCAAAAAAACACTTTCTTTACTGATTGTAGGAAATCACAGAAAGACAAATGATCTGAGGTCAGGCTTCCCTTGCATTAATATTCCTTTAGCTGATTGATTGTCAGACAGACAAATATATTTGTCGTGCATAGTGGTGGATGGACGAGGCCAGTTGCATACACTATATCGTTTCAGCCTACAGTGTTCTGTGACAATATGTCACAAGTGCTATGGACACTCAGTTGGAGGCCAGAAGCTCTAGGTGTTTATTTGAGGGCTTATTTAAATAAGTATTTGTCTGTGTGATGGATGTGTAATTCTTGCAATTCTGTGAGCATGTTAACATTTTTTAAATCATATTTAGTGTTGCAACCATACAGATAACCAGTAGTGAAATATGATATGATTAAACTATCTGATACATGTTCTTGATTGTTCTTTTCTGGAATAATATATGGAATGGAATTATATAGCGCTTTTATCCAAAGCACTTTACAGTATTTTCACCTCACATTTACCCTTTCACACACACATTCATACACCGATGGTGATTGCTGCCATGCAAGGTGCGACCAACCAAACACCCATACCACTTACAATCCTGTCCCATTAAGCAACCAGCACATGCTTGAGAACCTTTGAGTTATAGCGACATCTTGTGGTGAGAAACGACTGCATTGTTAGTCAACAAAGACCACATTTAGTCATATATAAAATGCAGTACTTTAATCTAAACAGAAGGTGGAAACAAATAATCACAGTCAGACTTTTGTGATCGGTCACAGAAGCCTAGTAGCCTACGGTAGTGTTTTGAAATCATTTCAGGTTTGTTCTTTGTGGCTTGATATCATATTATTCCTCGCTTTCTGACAACTACACTGGAAGTTAACAAATCATGCTACGCTTTTATTTCGTACTAGTACTAGGCTATAATGTACTAGGCTATAATGTAGCTCATAATATTACTATGTAGTGTGTTGTATGGTGTCTTATCAGTAACAGTGGAAAGTTTTGCACTGTCAGCTGTGTATGCGTGTGCGTGCGTGCGTGCGTGCGTGTGTGCGTGTGTGTGTTTCATTACAGGGTGCTAAAGAGACAGATCACTACATAATTGGCTCCCAGATCTGCGGCCTTCAAACATAACATAACTCGCGTGGGCGCACACACACACACACACACATATGCACGCACACACACACACACACACACACACACACACACACACACACCCACCTGCTCTCTACTAATACAGATTGAAAGGTGTCAACTCGTTTTATTGTGATGCAGCCAAGTGTTGCTTTATTTATACTCTTGGCTATTATCACGTAGGGTGTACGTATCAAGTACTGTACGTGCCTGACCCCTTTCCCCCCCCTTTCCCCCCCATTCTGTTCTGTTCTGCTCTGTTGCTTCGGTTCAAGGAGAACGGGCAACGTATCACAGATTAACATGCTGATGTATTTTCCTCTATACCCTGCAGTGATTTCTTTTTATATAATATATATATTTCATATTTATGTTCATCTTTTTGTCTCATACAATAACTGTTTCAGGTTTCGTTTTGTTTTGGCTACAGATGTGAATCCCCACCGGTTCATTAACTGCCAGAATCCGTTTGTGCAAACACTGAGCCTTATATTCTTTTAAGGGTCTGCCAACATTTACAGCACAATAAATGATGGTTGATTAACTACAGTTGGTTGCTTTTCATCAGTGCTGTTAGTTGTGTGGACAACTAGCTTGCTGTTGGCAGATCTCAGGGCCTTCTTGTTGTGTGTTACATGTTGAATAGATCAACAAAGCTGGCATGCTGAGCTGTTCTGTTCTAGGTCACCTCACTAAAGTATTTTTGTCTTGCCCATTTACCCTTTGAATGGGAGCGACACAAAACCCATGTCTCCATTGTTGTGAAGATACAGCGAGTTCCTGAAAGAATTTAGGCATGGCTGCGAAATAGGCCTTATTGAATTTTTATGAAAATGTCAGAAACCGATACATAATTTTATCAAATGTTTTTACAGCTGACACATGCATGCACACGCACACACACACAGACACGCATCATATCATATGTCATACTGTAAGATCACAAAGCTGTCTAGAGAGGGATTTAAGAAGACAGAAGCATTACATCAGCCTCACGTTGCAGTTAATTATATTATATGCATCCTGATAATATAGTAATATGTTTAAGATTAAACAACGACCAACCAACCACCCTCACTATATTGTTATCCGCAATACCCGAAACCTCTCCCCCTTATGTCGTTAGTGTCACGAATGGATTTCACTTGATTCCACAGTTTGAGTGAGTGATCATGTGCCAGAAGCCACCTCTGCATCCAAGAGCACCATCAAACACAAACGGGCAGACGTCACAGGCTCCATGCACACTGACTCGCTCCCAAATGTCATGGCTTCAGAGTGGCAGGGCCAGACTTGATGGAGATGGAGGAAGAATAAGGCTGGTTGGTGTGTGGTTGTGTTGGAGGCCAGGGCTGATCGGGTGTTGATTTCAGGAGTTATGAGAGCAGGGGTTATGGGATGGTTCATCAGGGGAGGGGCGAAGATGGTGAAATGCTGAGGCCGGGGATATTAAAACAAAAATAAATAAATATCTAAAAAGTTGTTCAAGGAAGGATGGAACTATGCTGACCGATGCTTCAGGTGTGTTTACTCTGTTTTTTAATGTATTTTAGTATATATTTATTTATTTTTGCAAATATGTTTCTGGATTGTAGAACCCAAAACAAATGTCCTCAAGAGGACAATAAAGTATCTATCTATCTATCTATCTATCTATCTATCATTAATCGGCTTCAGTGTTGTTTTACTTTAAAGGTGTTCTTTACGATATTTTAAACAATAATATAGCAGCAAACAAATATGTTCTAACTGCATCTCGAGCATAGAATGAAATAACACTTTGTGTGTTGTAACCTGAGCTCCTCTGTTCTTTGTTTTCATAGCCGGGCCTGCTGCAAGTGCATGTGTGTGCGTGCATGTGTGTGTGCGTGTGTGTGTGTGTGTGCGGTTCATGGGAGCATTTGTTTTGGTTTGAGACGCTAGGGTGCTTAGTGTGACACCTAGTGGGAGAAGGTCATCCAGAAGAGCAGTGAAAGCTGGACCCTTGATGTAGGGTCCGGGACCCCAGGGGTCTGTGACCTATAGCCTGGAAGTCCACGAAATAATGATATATACAGTACATGTATGTTTGTTTTAATAATTCATAATTATATATAAATATAGATAAAAGTGCATATCTATAGATGGGAGGACGATCATTTGCGCCAGTAAAATAACCATATTGTTACCATTACTCCCACCTACGTTATAGCTTTGGGCCAATAGAACGCGTAGTTTGATTATGACACGTCACGTTAATGAACGTCATGAACCAATCACTTCACACGCAGGGCACAATGAACCGTTTAGCTGCTAGCTTGGCTTATGAAGTTAGTGACAGTTAGCTTGGAGACCTGAGTCAGACATCATCAAGTACCCTAAGCAGGATGGTCTAGTGGTCTGGGTGTTGGGCTCCCAGCTGAAAGGTCGTGGGTTCAAACCCCCGTGTTGACCTACCTGTAAGCATCCTTGAGGAAGATGCCTAATCCCTAATGCTCCTGGTGGTTGGTTGTGCCTCGTGCACAGAGATTGTGAAAAAAGCATTGTGCACGAGGGCCCCGGCAGCTGCATGGTGCTACGGGCCCACCGACAACACCCCCGGTCGGTGGAACTGTGGCTGGAGCCCGAGGCCTCCGCCGTGTCCAGCCGCCTGCCTGGTTCCTATCTCTCCCGCTCTGTCACATTAATGTTTAGAGGACAAATATTTCTAATGGCATCTAAGAGTATAAAAGTAAGTATGTGCTTAATCTGTTATGATATGAGGGGCTCCTTGGAAAATGTTCTCCCTTGTTAGTGGTCCAAGTAGAACAAGGTTAACACATGTTCTTCTTGTCTTCCATGTCTATCTCTCCATCGATAAGTCACGGGAAAGGGTGAGCTTTTGCCACCAGATACATCTGCCTCTGAGCCTTAAGGTCATCGGTTGTCTCTAATAGACTTTGCTTTATTTTCTCTCCTCCCATTCCCCCTCTGTGATGTAGAGAGAGGTAGAGAGAGAGAGGCCACATTACTCCAGGCTGATTAGATGTTGGGATAGACCCAAATCAAACATCCCTGTCCTCTCCCTCCTGTATTTCCTGTTCTCTCATACATGCACAAATGCGCACATACATACACACACATAAACATAGCTTTTGTGACATTAAAGGCTCAAATGTGATTTTAAAGAGTTGTAGGTATGATCCGCTATCCGTGAGTCAAATCTCTGTGAGAATATCTGATGAAAGCCCCTGCCTCTACTGTAGGTTATGTATACGTCAATTTAGCTTTTAGATGATGCTCAAAATCAGTCTGAACAATCAGGGCCTCTTTTCCCAGACTGCTATGGCAAATCTCCATCTCAATGGCAGACCAATGGCCCGCAGAGGCAAAGAAGGGCATTGTTTTTGTGTTGTTTAACAAAAAGCAAACAAAAACATTTCCTTTGTTGCAAATCTCAGCTTTAACGAGCTTTAACAATTTGATTTGGCATCATCAATTCACCTATTATACTTTTGGTCAACCTGCATTCTTCCACACACACAACGTAGCCTCACAACACAGTGACAGAGAATTCATTATTATTAAGTGTATTAAAGCAATGTAATGTATAAGAGTGTGTCTTCTGATTGGCAGAGATGCACACTGACATTGCCTGCTTATGTACTTATAGCTTAGAGGCTTCTATCATTCACCTCCGTCTCTCCTTCCTGTCAAGGCAAGTACAAAGACACCATTGTATTTCCAGTCACCACAATAGGCTTTAATGTCACATCTACTGGATCAATCCAAGGGAGATTTTAGGTCACTGTATGACTCAAAACAGACGCACATTGTATAAGGCAGACGCATAGTTAACTGTGGTGGAATCTTGTGATCAGATTCCTCGCTTGAATTGCCCACATCACACACTGTCCAGCTCTCCCAAGGAGTAGTGTGTGTGTGTGTGTGTGTGTGTGTGTGTGCGCGCGCGTGTGTGTGTGTAGTTGTAACTATGGTATTAATAAATAACAAATGGACTCACATGTTTCAAACTCATTTGCTTTGTGTAAATCGTTGCTGTCATCATTTGTGATGTGTTGCTAGTTTCAGTTTAATCATGTAATTATAGTGCTTGGCTACACCCTCTCTAGGGGCTCCCAAGATGGGATTATTTTTATATTATCTTCAGAACCAACATCATCATGTGTTCTAACTGCAGCAGCCTGTCATGTTATGGATTAGTGTTCATCCTAAATCAATTACAGCATTAGCCTCGGGTCATTCACATGTTGTGATCCTCACTAGCACAGACACACTTGCACACACACACGTTATTATATGTGCAGTTAGACACAGCAATCTAATGCTGCTATTAAAATACCATATTCATTTACAATAAATCATTTGACCAGATACTTTGGAAGCTATTTTTGAGAATCAAATGACTGTACCTTAGAGATGTAATGTTTTCTGCATTTCTTACACCTTGAGTGAGGCTTATTCTGCAATTTTGCCTAAATACTTGTATAGGCTACCCACTGTATGTGTTGTGATATACACCACTGGGTAAATTAAGAGATGTGCAATTGCATTAGTGTTAGCATGATTATATAATTCAGCAATTTAGCAGAATGTTATGTGGATATACAGTACATTTCTTGGGTTTTTGTCTAATGAGCCTTATGTGTAACTTGAGGTTTGGGAGGGGAGGCTGGTGTGAGACAGGACAGTTTTATCCAGGGCTGGGATACACTTCACCCCTTCAGTTTGGCTCTAGCCTCAGGTAAACCATCAGAGATCCACATATCCACAGAGTTTACCAGGATTTATGGAACCCAAAATGGACCCATCCCACTGGGGCAGAGTGTAATTAATATGACATAACACAGATGACTGACACAGGTTTAATTGAGTTTCAGGAGTGGGGGATTATGTAATGTTCAAAAGAAAGATATGGAGTAGGAGAGCAAAGAAAAAGTGGGTATAAGAACCAAAAATGTGTGTGAGTGAGTGAGAGAGAGAGAGAGAGAGAGAGAGAGAGAGAGAGGGGCACATCAAAGACAGTTGAACCCCTTTGGCATGTGTCCTGCTTGCTGTGTTCGAGCTGTTTTCCATTGTCTGTCCTTGAGTCTAAAGAATGCAGCTCACACACACACAACATAGAAGAGAAGACATTAGTTTCCATACTGTCACCATCCAAGATAAGATGAGTTTGGATGATTACTGTTGTTTGACACAAACACGCACACGCGCACGCACGCACACACACACACACACACACACACACACACACACACACACACAGACCTAAACACATTTGTATCAGGAAGCAATCTATTTATGCCTCTGTGTGTGTGTGTGTGTGTGTGTGTGTGTGGGAGGAGTCAGGGGAGGTGGGGGGAAAGCTTAATCAATATCACATTGTCTTCCAGAATACCAAAAATCCAAAAATGACATACTGACGCCATGGCAACCACAAAACCCTGCTCCAGACTGTGACCATTCCTGTTAATTTTCTCTGATCCCCAATCACTTGTTCTGTGTAGTCCCCCCCTCCTCTGATGTGGCCTTGGTCTCTTTTGCAGAGGAGAGGAAGAGTGTGTGTGTGTGTGTGTGTGTGTGTGTGTGTGTAATGTTGGCTCATCTGCCCCACAGCCTATCACGAGTGTTCCTGCCGGGCATTATACTGGGCGGCACTTGGTCTCCAATTAATCCAAACTTGGAAATGAAAAAGTGTGTGCGATCAAGCATGTGGCGTACACATGTGTGTGTGTGTGTGCGCGTGCATGTGTGTGTGTGTGTGTGTGTGTGTGTGTGTGTGTGTGTTTGCATTAAGTAGGAGGAATGAAGGGGAATGTCCCTACATGAGGCTTGGAAAATGGTGACCTGCACTCAGAGTGTGAGAGAGGGGTGGAGAAGTGGGCGGAGAGAGAGAGAGAGAGAGAGAGAGAGAGAGAGAGAGAGCGAGAGAGACTTATGAGCATGCAGGAATGAACAAAAAAATAGAGTGGGGCTTTACTGATGATAAAATGATGAAAGGAAGACTGGAGTGTGCTTGTTCTTGTGTATTACGTTTCTTGCTTGAAGAAAGACAGCACACACACACGCACTAAAACCATACTCATACACACACATATGAATACACATATCTGTGGTACAGGGAAGGAGTTAGAGAGGGCCCATTTGCAAAGTACCCACACAGCTTCTCAGTGAGACATTGTCTACTAGACCCAAGTAGACCCATCCACATCCATGTATTAACCACAAAGTGTCTAGACACACACACACGCACACAGGAACACTGAAATTGATAAAAACACAATCAGCCAGAATTACTGTGTGTGTGTGTGCGTGTGCGTGTGCGTGTGTGTGTGTGTGTGTGTGTGTGTAGAGAGAGAGGGTTTGTAAAAAATATTCCATAAAAAGCCAC
>JAODTR010004238.1:0-12201 GCA_025399935.1 Amblyopsis rosae | reverse complement strand
TTGGGGTCCCCTGCTGGAGCTGCTGCCCCCGCGACCCGACTCTGGATAAGCGGATGAGGATGGATGGATGGATGGTAGGCTACAGCCACGGAAGCTGTACCTACATGGTTGCTAGCATCTATGGCGACGCTGTTGTGACTCCCAGTCTGCTCATGTCTCATTGGCTATTGCGAGATAATGCTGGCGTTCCAATCGCTGTACCCTTCACAATATCAAACAGGTTACACACAATCGGGTTATGTGTGATGTGATGACTGTAATCATGAATTATGAATCTGAATGTAACATATGTAGAATGCTGTTCATAATATATTGACCTGCTGTGTTAGCCCTTCCTCCGCCCAGCCTTTATATTCCATGGGGTCTCCGTTGACCCACATCCATCCAGAGCCCAGGTAACGCAGGCCGATCCACACGCTATGAGTTCCCGTCATCTCCCTCTTGGCCAGACAGACCTCTGTGTTAGACTGCAGGCTGGCCAGGTTGTTGTTTGTTTTCTTGCAGTATCCAAGAGCCTCCTCCCAAGAGCTCTGCTGAGTCACCACGGTGAAGTTCAGACAGATGAAGGGGTGCCCCGGCTGTAAACTATACCAGTGCCAGTCTTCATACCAACCCTTAGCATATCCGAGGCACTCAGTCAAGCATATGAAAACCTTACTATACAGAACCACCATTTGTGTTTGTTCAACCGCCCAGGTGAAATATGGTGCGTTGCACCCACCTGACCACCAACACTGTGATGAACTTCCACAGTACATACCAATCCAGATTAACTCTTTCTGATTCACATCCTTTGTTAAATTGACCTTCTCCTGAACCCAGTTACTGGCTATCGGGACCAGATCAGTGTAATGTTGTCTACAATAAGCCTGAGCTTCAAACCAGTTCAAACTAAGGTCTACATATACATACTTCCCATAAATTCCTGTTATTGAGATGAACAGGGTTGTGAGGATAAATCTCTCCATCAGGCTGCTTCTTAGATGTGTGAGAGAACGACCAGTGAGTTCCTGTGCTGGTCACTACTGCACTTCTGGTTGCACCTTTTTAAATACCGCTTTATTTCAGGAAACACATTTTGAATAATCCTGTTTGTTTGCATTGCATTTTGTAGACAAATGAATGCATGACGGCAGCAGGACGAAGGGATGTGAGATATAATTCTTCTGTATGTTGCTACAGAAATGCAGCATTAATGGTGCCATTACAGATACGATAGTTGCATGACATGGGCAATAACATAATAACACTATGCCATAACAGACACTGGCTTTTGGACCTGACGCTGATAATGGATTTTCCTATTTGTAATGTTGAAAACTAATATTCCACTTATTGTCAGGCTTCTGGACAATGTTGATGTGTGGATTCGGCTGTAAGGAATGGTGTTCACTGACAAAGGTTAAGGTTAAGTTTTCCCGAGTTTATTTCATGATATGATGATGATGGTGGTTACTGGTTTCTGAGGGATTGGAGATCATTGGCAAGTGGTTTTCAGCCTTGGATAATAGTATTTTTCACTCCTTGAATCTTTGACTTATATTGTACAATGTATAGGGGGACATGCGAAAAGTTCTATCAATTTGTGTTTAGTGAACGTTCTCAAACTGCTGTATTACAGTTTTTCTTGATTGCTGTGATGCAGCAGTCAACTCAAACTCCACATTCTCAAAACAGTTAACACATAGGCCGAAACAGTGGTCAAAATTACACATTTTGCTTGCAAAAGGCTCTAACCGTGCCAAAACATTTAAAATATGCAACAAAAGCAAATTTTGCCTTCAAACAACACAACTTGCAAACAAGTGTATGATGAGCTCTTCCAATGAACCATTACACAGTGGACAACAAAATACAAAATACAGCACTACAGTGAATCAGTGCACCATTGCTTGTCATTATAGCCTATTACTCTACATAGCTTTCATGCCAGTGCCATTTGATGTCAAATTGGCCTTCTTGCAAATAATTGGATCCAGAATCAGAAATGCTTTGATGCAAATGTTATTGATTCCATTGATTATTTTTTTCAAACTGTGGCTGAAAACTGAAATACTGTAAATATTACACAAAATACATGTGAACAAAAATAACATCTATTAGAGTATAAGAAATTTAAAAAATGAAACCAAAATCTATTACAGTAAAGTATAAAAATCTGTTACTGTAGAGTATAAGAAATAAACACTCTTGATACTCAGTCTCTTATGATTGCTAATTGAAGATTTGTGTGAAGGAGTGTCAAACAGGTGCTTCAGTGATTTCATACTGATGTAGGTAGTTTCTCATAGCTAGGAACAAATGGTTTCTGTTTGGTTGCCATAGCTAATACAGTGGAGTTTGAACAGTGTTATCTGTTCAGCAAAAGGGTGGGAAATGTGTCAATCCAATGAGAAAGGGTTAACACATTTGCAAGAGGTGTCTTGTGATCTGCTGAGACAGTGATGATGAAAACTGAGTGGATCCAAGTTTCTTTAAGCAGGTCAAAGCAATTAAAAAAAATGTAATTTTTGGCAAATTCTAAAGCTTCAAAATATTCTTGCTCTTGAAGAACTAGGCTTTTCTTGGATGCTCCTAATATACTATAAAATTATTGTCTCATCTGTTATTAGTTCTATTTTATTATTAGTTCTATGAAACAACTTTTCTTGACACCTTTCGTTATTACAGGTAATCTGTGTCAGCAGTCTCACTGACACATCTGACCTTGTAGACTTGATTGTGTCCTACTCGTTTACATATGAAAATATTTGTATTTACAAAACAAATGTAACACACCAAGATGTCACTGTGGTTA
The DNA here is from genome assembly GCA_025399935.1 of Amblyopsis rosae. Taxonomy (NCBI): domain Eukaryota; kingdom Metazoa; phylum Chordata; class Actinopteri; order Percopsiformes; family Amblyopsidae; genus Amblyopsis; species Amblyopsis rosae. The sequence goes on along the minus strand of JAODTR010004238.1, from coordinate 9,404 downwards.
CGATTGCCTTGCGTCACAGTGCCACAGTCCTGACTTTGCCCGTCACATGTGCGGCATGTGAGAGGAGTTTTTCAATTCTGAAATTCATAGAACAGTTAGTAGTCTACATTAATTAATCAACGACTCTTAATAAAGATATTGTCAGCGATTGAAAATACACTCCGCTAGTTTACTGCTCTCTGTGCATGCTGAAAAAATAATCTGGAACTGGTTCCGTAATTGAGAACACTAACAAAATGGTGCAGACAATAATATCATAGCCTTCACAATGGGTGGGGCGGAGTCTCTTAGAGAGCATGCATATGGTATTGAAGATAGAGGTGCTTTTGTTTTGATTTTAGCAACCGTTCTCGGGAATGACATATCCTTTAATCCCAGAAGGTGCTGCTATTTATAAGGCATTACATGGATTGGCCCCATTGTATATTTCAGATCTCCTTATGTTTTATCACACTTCCAGGCCCATCCAACCAGTTTCTTTAATTTATTCCACAGTCGCGTTTGAGAACTAAGGGTGATCTTTTCTGTTGTGGCCCGAGACTGTGGAACAATCTTCCTTTATCAGATCATCTTCCACCACTGAGACCTTTAAATCTCTTCTAAAAACACACATGTAGTCTTTAGCGTTTGAGTAAGTTCTGGGATACTGTGCTAAAACTTGTTTTGTTGTGTATTGTGTTTTAATGATTTCATCATTTATATGTATTAATTGTTACTTGCATTGTTGTGTACAGCACTTTGGTCAGCATTGGCTGATTTTAAATGTGCTTTATAAATAAACTGACTTGACTTGACAGATGTTTTGTAGGCCTATTACTGTACAAATGAAAATAAACATGGAAAACAAACTGCAAAGTGTAACTGCACCCCAGCTCTGAGCCTGACTCCACCCACTACAACTTTTATAAATGCGTGAAGGAGCTGAGCGAGGGGAGAAGAGGGGCTGAGAGGGGGACCTCCATTAACATCAAGTTAACATTTGAATTTCATGATGAGCATACTGAGTGTAACGATGAAAACCAGCAGGCCCTGGGTGATTTTTAACGGATATGATGTGTAGTTCTGTTTTCAGCCCATAAAATGCACAATTTTATAAAAAAATGAATTTTGTTACAAATTCATTACGAATCAACCCTATTTCTCAGATTACAGCTCAAAAAACACATTTTAGGGTGCAGCTACACTTTAAAAGTTGTATTCACTACAGTATGCCATGTTGTGGATGTGTTTTGATATGATATACCGCATTTACATTATTGATTGATATTTAAACTCATATTTATATTTATTTGTATATTTCACTATTCAATAGCTCAATGCATATATTTAAACTCATATTTATATTTATTTGTATATTTCACTATTCAATAGTTCAATGCGTTTTTTCTGCTTGATGTCTGACCGTGGCATGAACACTAGATGGCAGTCAAACACAATATATAGAATGTAGTGTGCGTGGCAGTGCACCTGCCATGTTGCCAATATGTACTCAGTGGGGATTACTTTCGACTGTACGTAAAACAAACAATACATTCATGCTCACTTGCTCTAATGTGCTTATAATTTAAACATTACTTGAAGCTTAAGAACTCTTGGGTTGGGTGTAATGAAACAGCCATTTCAAACCTTGAGCATTTCTGCCAGAAGTTCAGCTTTTGGTTTATTGTCAACACAATTTTTCATCCCACAGCATTGTGAAACATTCAGGCAGTCTTTTGCTCACTTTTATAAATAGCTTTTGGTTGTTATTCCTGCTGAAGGAGGTTATGAAGCTGTACAGCTAGCTCGATTGATCGATTTACTGTATTTATGCCTACATACTGTATGCCTTGGCAAAGACGACTTTGAATCTATCTGCATGTTGCACAGACCTGAGAAGTCAATCTGTTTTCATCAGACATATAACTTAATTTAAAATAGTAGCATAGGTGATAACACTATTGAAATCAAGCCAGTAGAACAACCCTAAAGGTCTTATATGCTATTATAAATATTAATTTATATATATTTATAGGGCAGCAAACTACTAGTTTCTATGCATATGTTCAGTAATTGTGTCCTGAGTAGAAAATGACATCACACTCTCTCTATTCTTAGTTTTCATAGCCAGTCCTGCCATGCATGCATGTTAGTGAGTGTGTGTGTGGCCTACAACGTATTTGTTTGGTGTGAGATGCTGGTGCTTGGTAGTTCCTTTAATGTGTCCGTATTATCATGTAATGGTTTTTACTACACCCTGGGTCATGAGGACTCAGGGGTAATGATGGAAAGTCTAGGTCTTCTGAGCGATCCGGATCTTTGAATCTTATTTATTGGTTATTTTGAGTCTCAGTGCCTCATAACATGTTAGCGCCAGTTTTAGGCATAATTTAGATGCAGTTTGCTTCTAAATAGGCACATGGCTGAAACGCTATTCTGCCTGCTGCAGGGAAGCAGGATCGCAAGTTGCACTTTCATATTTATGCATTTGCTTTCATGGGAGGGCCAAGGGGAGCATATCTTTGCGCAAACATACAAAGGGAGACACGTTAGCAGTGTAGGAGTGATTGATTACCTATTCCACTGCATGGAATTGGTCATGTAGCACATTGGGATTTCCTTTAATTTAAAGTGTTTTACAAATAAAATGTATTATTAATATTATTATGTAAACTGCAATGGACTGCTGTGAAAATGTTTCGCCTCTGAAAAGCAGCTTTTATACCAGTTAGTGCGTTTGCTTGCATAGGGGATGCAATGGCGGGAGTCACCTGAGCAAACGCGTGTGAGAAGACAGGCAAAATATAGACATATTAAGAGGATTTGCTTGCACTGTTAAAATATATATTTTCCATTGTTTATCGTTTAATGTCTTCTTCCAGGTACCTTCGAGTAGCTACTAAGGCTTTGATATAATTAGAGAGTCGTCGTTTCCATTGCTTTCGGGCGCTGCAAGTTGCGTTTAGAGGGCAGTGCCAAGCGCTGATTGTGTGATCAACCGCAACTTTTGTACATCCAACGTAAAATGCAAAGGCACATCATGTGCTATCTATGGTCTGGCTGCTCTCACTTTTACACTGCACTTGCTAATAGCGGTGTGAATTCCGGATCTTCTGCGCCATCCGGATCTCTGACTCTCGTTCAGTGTAAAGAACCGGATCTTTAAATTAGTTTTTAGTTCTTTTGAGTATCTGTTGCTCAAGCTGGTGTCACGTGAGCAAAGAACCGAAGATCCAGATCATTTCATTCAACTGAGTCAGTGTGTCCTTGTCACGTAAAGGGTTGAAATCCTCATACTAGTAAGTTTGTCAGAGCTGCTGATATTGCATCTGGTCGTTACCTCACCATTATAAACATTGCACTTTTGCACTTATAACACGGAGATTACCGGTTCGAAACTAGAGCTTGACAACATTTATAAAATGTTAAATATGATATTACATTTATAAAATGTAAAATAGTGGATTAATTAATGCTGAATATTTTGTCATAGGCTGCTTGCAGATTGCCATTTAGTAACAAATATAGGATACACTTTACATAGTGGGAGAATAATATGGTTCTCATGAGACTCAAAGACTTCACCAGGGTGAAGACTCATACCCTGTGATTCTTGAGTCCGGAGTCCTGTCCCTAGTAGCCTAGTAGTAGTCACGTGAGCAACGAACGATATATTTGGATTTTTTCATTAATTTGGGTGTCTCTTATCACGTGAACAATGAATGAAATACTAAAGATTATTTTCACTCAAATTGCAATGTGATTAAAAAAAAGAGTATCTTGCATTAGGCTATTAGTAGCAGTAGCTGAATTAGTATCGACATTTTTTGTTGTGCATCTTTGGCGATCTGTGCCTTAGTAGCACTCTATTTGAATAAAAGACTCAGAAGACCCGAAGACTCATTTGCACGCAACGGAATCATGAGTCCTGAGTCAGTAAAAAAATGAGTTCATTTTGAACGATTCATTCGCGACTGACTCAATAGAGTATGTACACAAGGCCCTCAGTCACTCAAGCTGGTTTCACATGAGCAAAGAATCAATGACTCGAAGATTCAGATCCTTGTTCGGGTTGTGCACAAGAATGTGCATGTGCACAAGAATGCAACTAGAAAGTTATCAGGTTTAACTATTTACATTGTAGAATTCTTATTTCAATCGGGTTATGGAACGGGAATGGATACTACCCCTTTGCTTCGGAATGAAATTTCAATCGGGTTCGGCCTTTCTCTTCCGAATGAGGTGTTTATATGGAGCATTTTCTTTTGGGTTGGGCTTTTAACCCGATTCTAATTGGAATAATAGGGAGGGTCCATGTAAACGTGGCTACTGTTACAGTACATTATGTGTGGCTAGCTTTGCCAGTAAAGTGTTGTGTTTCTAATAAGATTGAGGGTAGTAGTAGGTAGTAGGATGTAGTAATGTAGTTGTCACATGAGCAACAAATCCCGATCCTTTTCTTTGTTTGGCACAGTGTGTTCCTATCTATTAGCCTGCTGTAACCTGACTCAAAATTCACTTTGTGAATAATGTCTGGACATGCTCCATTGTAAGGTGATCACAGTCATTTCCTTCTACTGGGCATAGACTTTGATTTTTTTTAAATTGGACAATATTTAACCAATCGGCATTTCCACAACTGTTTGTATTGATTCATCTACTGTAGCTCTACCACCATTTCGAAAGACACTTGACTTTAACGTAATCACACTTATCCACCCTGATTGGTCCACCAGCAGATTGGCTAACGCTAAAGCAAAGAGGGTTTCCAGACTATAATCTCACTGAAAATTCATCTGAGAACAATTGAGACAGACGTCCTATATACAGTACATACCTGTCAACATTGCGTTTTGCCAATACGGAACATTTCCAGCGCAATCATCCATCCTTGTTAAATCACATGACAAGTCCTTTCCAATGAAAGTAGTAAGCACTAGTCATGGATGGACATATTATTTCACTCTCTAGAAGTCGGCAATTGACATCATTCACACCTTTGCATATTGAGGACGTCATCTCGTAAACATTTGCATAAAGCTTATTGGTTGTGTCCAGAGCCTGGGCACAAAGTAGTGTAAAATAACACATGAACACATGAACATTGAATTAAACACTGGACATTATTTTCACTCACTGATTAAAACACAGTATTTAACACCCATTCAGCGTTCAGTTGTGTTAGCTACAATATTGTTTGTGTCATGCTTCTTCACAGACTCAGAAGACCTAAAGACCCCACTCCCACTCAAAGCAATCCCGCGTCAATAGAAAGTTTAGTTGATAACGAACGTTATGTTCAAAATGAATGATTCGTTCGTTCACGACTCATCACTGTTCAGGAGGCAGTACCATGGCAGAGAGTGTATTAACTGGAGCATGCTACTTCTCAGAGGATCTGCTTGGTGACACATAGCACACTGAAGTTGGGTCTGCTTGCGTGGTACAACCGTAAAGCTAAAGAATGGAGGATAACCATCAGTAGTTAGGATCAGTTGTTTGAAAGAACAAAGGATATATTACAAAGTAATGTCTCAAAACAACCTAATTAGCACAGACAATAATAATATAATTAAAAGTTTAATTTATTTTGATTTGGAGTAAAAAAAGGTGAGTTTTTTTTTCGAGTCAAAGCCAGACTTCCCCGTGCTAAAAACGTAGAACATTTCAATGAAAGTCACCAGCCTTGGTAAATCCTAATATTTATCATGTCAACACCTGTCGCATGTCTGCCGACATCTGTGTCCATTCCGACTTGTTAATTTTTCATGCTCATCCCATTTCTTCAGAACAGACAGAAGCTCAGGCTGTAATAACCCGGAGGGTTGTTTAAGTCCCATATTAGTCATCTACCCTCGCTCTCCACACTCCTGCCAGTCTCGCGGGTTATTGAGTCTACGACTGCAGCTCGGCACATCATTACAAAATTACTGATTATAGGCGTAAAGCGATACAAATGAGGAGGTTTGCCTCTGAGGGTTAATTGGCAGGGTGTAATAGAGGGGAAGTGAGATGTGGGACCTTAATTGTGTGTTTACCGCACTATTTATTGTCGAGCACCCCCCCCCCCCACACACACACACCCTCTCCCCTTCCCCCAGGGCTGGTCGCTGATGAGGTAAGCAGTGCTTTCTGCCACCAGGGCTGCTGGCATGCCATCAATCCTGCTTCAATAAGGGCACACAGTGTGGGAAGTGAGAAGAACACAGAGCTTGTCTCCCAGCATGCCATGGGGGGAGGGAGGGTAAGGGTGTGTGGGGTGGGGGGTGGTGCGTTGGCAGCATAAATGACTTTCACACCCTGACAGATGTGAGTTTTATATTTTACAGTATGTAAGAATAGTTGTAATATTAGGATTTGTACCTTATTCAGCATGGTTTTGTTTTGTTTTTATTTTGCAGTAGGGTGGGGTTTGTTTCAGATATTATGCTCGACAAGTTGAATCTTTTGTTAGATGTTCTGTACGGTGTGAGTTTCTGTGTATCCTCTAAAAGACTAAGCATGGCTTAGAATATTGACTGATAAGAGTTACCCGAGCCTCCATAACCAACTTATTGACCCTGTGGTGTTGGGGGATATTTGTTAAAATGATAAGCCCAACTGTGAGATGCAATTTTCCACGCGAGGATGATAGCATGGGATATTAGCTGAAATGATAGCAGTGCCGATGGCTGAGATGAACATGAAGATCTATGTCATATTTAAAGGCTATCATGCTGTGAATCAACAGATGCATAAATGTTTGAGCAGGGACGTCCTGGTGCTCGTCCATTATTTTAAACTAGTTGCAAAATCCATATTTATTTTTCATGTCTGGTTCAGTGTTTGTGAGTGTCAAAAACTTCCTACAATACACTTGGCTGAGGGTCAAACAGTCAAGAGGGACCCATCTGAAAAAAATATATCAATTACATATCATAAATAGGTATGTCTCCCAAGATGCAGCTGTTCCAGTGACATTATTATTTCTCATCTGACCATGGAATTTGAGAACGTCCACAGATTTGGCACAAATTAGTAGTAAAGTAGCATTATTTCTACTGAGGTCACATAAACATTGTTTGTATGACATGCAGTATGCAGGCCTTAAATGGCTCCTGAATCCAACCTCATATTCTATAGTATATCATGCATCAATACATACTGTATTATCCATAGTAGTAGCTAAGCCAACCATTTGAAAATGTATATTTTCTGTACTGTACTGTGCATATACTGTATATACATGATTTTCATAATGTTATGATGAAATAAAAATAAAATGACAAGAACACTAAACTGTGAGGGCCCTATATTACAAATGTGGTGTCTTTGCTAGTTTCAGACCTACAGTATATACGCAGTTATCATTTTCCCATCCAGCACCCACGTTGTTGCTTTCAAAAAGTATCTGTAAATAAATAACATTTAAGTAGGCAGCAGTTGAGTTTGATGGTTACATGTTCATGTTTTGAGATTAATTTACAGTATATTGCAGCAAATGTAGGCTACATTTTGCCTCTACAATAAATCATTTTACTGGCTCACCTAATAAAAGGAGGGGTGAGTTTGGTTATAAGAATATAGGCTTAACATAACCATATGATCATTGGATTTCTCTTTATATCCTACACCTACTCAGATTTTCATCATTTTTCTCTTCACTCCTGGCAGACCTTTATTTGATGCTTGAATCCAACGTCTTTGGCCCCCTCTCCGATCCTCTGGGGGTCTTATTAACGGACGTGCAGTTCTCCATGTTTTATTGCCAATGATAAAACCTTGCCTCTGATCTCTCATTACAGACTGGGCTCTTTGGAAAAAGGCCCTGCAGCCTCCTGCTTAATACTACCCGCAACGGGGCAAAGAGTTAAATGCACAATCTGAATGTGTCTGGTGCATACAGGTCCCAATGCTTTAACAAGCCTCAGTGCTGGTCTATGTAGTTTTAACATGGGAGTAGAGGTGTTTTAGCAAAGCACAAATAGCGTGTAGTAGCGTGAGTGTGTGCATGTGTGTGTGTGTGTCATTCACACCTGTCCTTCAAAACTATCCTATATCATGCAGAATCTGAAATGATCTCCAGGGACATTTGCGTCATACAGTACAAATAGGAGAAATGTGTTTAGTTATTTTTCCCATTGCTACTGCATTTCTTTCAGCTTACTCATAACTAAATATGTTTTCTACCTTTTCTCTTGAGTAGGCAAATTGGACTGAGTCCCTGTTACCCTGTTATTATAACCTATTTTAATAGATTAGACAATTTGTTTCATCACGGCCATTTGCTCAGTTTTATAATTGCTGCCTGGGCAAGGAATTACATGTATTATATAATTAAAATGAACTACTGTGTACAATCACAAACATACGCCGTTAATCTGCTAATCTTCTAACTTCACACAACAAATAATATTTCAATTATTATTTTAAGTGCAGTTCTATTTCTACAATATATTTCCATGGCACTTTCTGTAAGCTAAGCTTAAAGGGTATGTGAGTAGAAACACCCTTGTACCGAAACCACACCGAACGGTATGAGCTAAACCGTGACTTCAGTGTACCGTTACACCCATAATATACACACATATATATATATATATATATATACATATACATAATTTTTTTATATATATATATATTTTATATATATTAAAAAAACTAATATAAACACATAAACACATATCAGTGCTTCTAAGCAAGGCTCCGGCCTCTGCAGCCTTCTGGATCCCACTTCGAATCTTCAAGGAGTGTCGAGAGAGCCCCATTAGTTGATTGACCCACGCCTGTTCTCAATCCTCAAGTCTTTGAATTACACCCTTCCCTTCCCCCCCAGGCCCAACACAGAACAGAGAGAACCACACCCACACCCCCACAATTATCATTGGCATATTCATCTATAGCTAGCTGCGTTTACATTAACCCTTATTTTCCAAATGGAATCAGGTTTAAAGCCCAAACCGAATATCAATGCACCACCTCAATCGGAATAGAAAGGCCAAATCTGATATACATTTAATTTGGAAGCAGAGAGGCAGTATAAACCGCATCATAACCAAAAAAAAAAAGAAGAATTATACCCATGATTTAACCCGATTACTTTCTGGTTGCATTTTTCTGCGCATGCTCCCAGACTGCAAGCCTATAGTTTAAAACTTTAGGAGACTTGATTTGTCAATTCCAGATGTATTGGAGACATGGCAGTATTCTGCACATCCACTGTACAAAATCTGGACAAAACATTTGAAACACACGTAAATAAGTGAATGGGATAGAGTCACTTGAGCTGGAGACGTAAATCCAACTGAAATAAATCTGCATTTTAATAACGGATCTACAAGTAATATTCATTATGCATTTTTGTTTTCTTCGCTAGGATCCTGGAGGGGGCTTGGGAGTATGCCCTTCCGGTCTACATGTGTTTTGTAGATCTGGAGAAGGCGTAT
>JAODTR010004237.1:0-12202 GCA_025399935.1 Amblyopsis rosae | reverse complement strand
CCCCCCCCCCCCCCCCCCCCCCCGCCCCCCCACCACACCACCACCTCCGCCCAAGACCTTGTCAGACTCCTCTTTAGCGAGTATTTTTCAACATGTGAGAAGTTTGTGTGCTTAATATGTTTTCATATTTATCGTTAGTATCTTTGTTTAACCTGAAAAATCCAGAGGTCAGATTCAGGGGTTGGCAGAGCTCTGTGTGTGTGTGTGTGTGTGTGTGTGTGTGTGTGTTTGGGGAGAGCGTCAGAGGTGATCATCATTACCAGAGTACGATAATTGGCGCCACGTGGACCCCCAGCATTTGGGCACTCTTGATGGGCATCCCGTTTGCATTATTCATGCACACACACGCACGCACGCACACACACACACACACGCACCACACACACAGGAGATAGGGGAGCCTTAGGAGCCAGACTCATCTATTATAAATGGGTAATTGTTTATTAAATGCAGGCCTGACCCTATTATGCCCGTTACCCCAGCGTGGCCGGTGAGCAGAGTGCGTGTGTCTCTGCACGCAGGAGCGCAAACAAGGGAGGGCCACAGACACACCCAGCAGAGGCCAGAGGAGGAACCACAACATTAAAACATTTTAAAACAAATAGGAAAGACGAAAACCGCAGTGGGATAATGACAAAGCAATACCTGTGTGGCTGCCGGCTGTCGTGGCCTGAGAAGTGTTTTTCTCCCTCCTTCCTCGGGAGAAGACAAAGGGCGAGGAGAAGAGGTGGCTTTACCCCTCATTACGCCCGGTCCTAATAGGCTCTACCCTGTGCAATCCCCTCTCCGGGCGTCGGCAGGCTAAGGCTTCCAGCCGGGGCTGTTTGTCCAAAGCGGATTCATTGCCCCCGATGCTAGAACGTCAACGTTTGAGACTCCCGGGCAGCGGGGGCTAGAGTTGACACTAGAGGTCAGTGTTGTCACAGAGTTCGGCTTTGAGTTTATCCCCCACACCCCCCACCCCTCCTCTGTTGGTACCTGAAGATGCTCGTACTGTAAAGGCAGATGCAGGCACACTGAAAAAATAATTCAGGTTATGTAAATGTAATGAATTGAATTGAAATTAAGTTATTAGGTACCCTTAATTACTCGGCAACATTGGGCAATCAGTTTAATTTTGATCAAAATCGTCGTTTCAACAGGGATGGGACATTTCCTGGGAAGATATTTAGCCAACGTGTGCTTAAAACAGTGTATATAAAGCAGGGCCGGGCTAATGGATTTGTTAAAATACATGCGGTATTCGGTTGCGGAGACGCAAATGAACGTGCTATTAGTAATAATAAAGTGTTGGCAAAAACAGTCAGAAAGCGATTGCTAAAACCACAGATGGTTTTAAGAGCTTGGTAGTGCCGACATGTTTTCATATCACAGGGTTACATTCCTGTATTCCTTTTAGCAACTCTGTATCACTATGTGAGCGACAGCTGCTCACAAGTAAAGTTGGGGGGTGGGTGAACAGTAAAAACAACTCCCTCCCCCCCACTCTGTGAAAATGAGTCAAAACACGGAGGAAGGATGCTGTGTGTCTCTCACACAAGACGGTGGGGAAAGGGAAAATATTGCCTGGGGTCAGAAGGACCGCTGTGCTGTGGCATGATATAGTGATCTGTGAGATGGCAGGTCGACAGTTATTTTGCTGGGTGGAGAGTGATTAACATGGGGTGTTAATTAGAGGGTCGCTGGAAGTGTGCCTAATATGACTCTGAACAGACACACACACACACCTGCACACACCTGCACGCACACACACACACACACACACACACACACACACAGCATACCTCTTGCCTTCTATTAAACTGAAAATTAATTAGACAATTTATGAGAAGGGAAAAAAGCCTCAACTACATTTTGCTTTGTACAGTTTAATCAAACAAAGAAAAATAGAGGCACTGGAATAAAAAAATTATGTGAGCATAAAAATAAATGTCCCGCAACAAGACATATTATAGGAGCACTATTGTTCCTATTATCTATTACCATTTCTGTATTGCATGTATAAAAAGTATTTTTAGTTTAGTAAGTTTTAGTTTAACTTAATGGGATGGGGGAAATAATGTCATAACCACAACATTAGATAATATAGTGGTATCTGAATTAATATTTATATTTACGGTATATATATTTTTTTAATATGTATTGTTTGTATTTAAAATTTTTCGACCTATGCCGGCCTCACCAGTGAAGTATCCTACAGGTGAACCATTAAGAGGGCTTTCAAACTAAAGAAAAATAATAGATGTTCAAAACAAATATTAACTCTTACTTTTAATATATAATGAAGAAGATTCTCGTTCCCAGGCAAGTTTTGTGCGTGAGCGGGGAATTGACAGTCTGACGGACGGCAACGCCAGCTCACGTCAAACCGCATTTATCTGGCAGCATCCAGCCCGCTGATTAGATGGTTCCACACACTGTTGACTACCCAACTTCGCCACTCTCCCCCGGGGTAAAAGAAAGACTCAGCGTCATTTGAATAAGCTTATCCGGTTCTGCTTGGGTTCTGTAAGTCATTCCATAGCCGTCAGGTGCCTCACAAACACCGATAGTGTGCATTATTATGGGGCTGAAGATGCGCTTGGATGGCAAGCTGTCTTGTCACGGGGCATGCGAAGACACCCGTGTCAAGTCAACATGTTTACATGACCCTTTGGAAATAAACAGGGTGTCATCAAAGGAGGGAGTGAACACACACACACACACACACACGCAGGTATTTCCACAAATGCTAGTTGCCATGCCTCCTAATACCCGCAGAGAGTATAAATACCCTTTTCTGCATTATGGACTTTGTCATATTCAGTTGGAGCTGTCATATCGAGAACGGTCTGTGCTAATGTGCGTAATCTGCTTTGCAACACATCAATTATGATGCATATTGCTCCAACGCCATGCTTCTGAGGTTTTTTCATATAAGCCTGGGGTGGGGTGGGGGGTGGGGGGGTTCTGTCTTTTCCTGTTAGGAAACCTGTTTAGTAAATAATCACCCGCTTTGAGCTTTTGTTGTGTGCGTGTTTGTATGTCAGCTACGATGTGCCGCTGCGCTGCGGTGTTCAAGGGACGTCAAGCGCGTGCAGAAAGCTCACGTCGGAAAACCCACGTCACAGATGAGCCTAAAACTGTTTCCAGTGCAAAGACTATAAATATGATCATGGTTCCTTATGGAATTAATGCCATAGCTGGCTGAGCTAACAGTCAGACAGAGAAATATTTAGATCTCACACTGTGTCAAAAATAAAAACGTACCCCCCCCCCCAAAAACAGTCTTCCCTCTTTCCCCTTCACCTCCTTATTAACCTCTCTCTCTCTTTGTCTGCCTGTCTCTACCTATTCCATCATTTATGACCTCACCCTGTCTCTCTGTTTATAAATCTCTTTTCCTGTACTTTTCCTTCTAGATATGCTCTTAACAGGGCCACTCCTATATTAGGAATAATATTCCTTCGCTCCCCGCTCACCCCTTAGCTTCCCCTCTTTTCCGGGAGGGCGTAGATCAGGCAGAAGGTGCATATAATCATGTAGTCCCCGTTTATCCAGGGAATGTATGATAGAGAAGGGCTTTAAACCACCCACTTTCTCTCTCTCTCTCTCTCTCTCTCTCTCTCTCTCACCCCCCCACCCACCATTCCCCACACCACGTCTCCTCTTTGTCTAACAAAGGCCTGTTTGATCTGTTGACCCTGCACTGGAGAAACTCCAGGCAGTTGCTAGTGGTTGCTAGTGTCACTGGTATTAAAACGATGCTGGCGAACGCACATTATAAACAGGCTGGTCTCCACACCCCAGTCTTTTCTACTTAATAAGAAAAAAGAATAGTAATAGAAAAAACATTTACCTATTGTTCGGCGTTCTGAAATGTTTTGACGTAAGCATCCCAAAAATGTGGTTCATGAAACACTTATTATTAATCGCTTTAGATGAGGGCAGAAAAAATACAAAATAAATAATTTAATATTCAATATTATATTCACATGTTATTCTGTGTGCCTTCAATTCACATTATTCACATTAGGAAGTAATAATAAAAGGGATTAGAAAAACTGTCAATGAAGTTATTTCAAATACGATCCACATACTGAAACCACTAATATTGTAATCAGTATGTGCACATAAATTAATGTACAGTGCAATATGTGCAAAAAGTATATAGCTAAAATAAAACAATGATTTGATGGTGGTGTTTTCACATATACCTGTAATGTAAACATGCATAAATCTGGGAAGAGCATTGTGTCTCTAATCATTATAAAATCCCTCTAATGGACATAATCGTACAGAACTATTCTGTCTATATTTTATATTATAGTGTGGTTGGACCTGTTGAATGTTGAATGACACTGATGTCATTCAACATTTAGCAGCCATTCAATGGAACGAACATACGGAAATACAATAGGCTTTACATTCCTGATGATATTTCTTGGGCCATTCTACCTTGAATGTTGAAAACAACTTTTATGTTCATCATATACGATTCTACTCATACTTAAATCACTTTGCCTTCAGTGTCACGTGCAGTGTGTGTGCTCATTTTTAATTGCAAATGACGCCTCTGGATATACTATTTATTCTAGTTATTCTCCCATGTCCCACAAAGCCCCCTACTCCTCAATGAGTATGAGTCCGGATTTGCATCACCTCACACTGCGTACATACTGGACACGTTTTCATGAGAAGCTCCGACACTGACGGACAACGTATCTCTATTTTTGACACAACGTGCCGCATTGTCCCACACGCATTAGGACTCCCGCACTAACAGGCTGGAAATGTATTTGTGTTCCCGCGCAGCTTGACGGATCATGACAGTAATTACAGCTTGACATTGAGTATTTGATGCAGTTTGGACATGGTGTGAGTGACAGTGACTCTGTGCGTGCACGATTGCCATTCCACCTCTCTCTCTCTCTCTCTCTCTCTCTCTCTCTCTCACTCCATCTCTCTCTCTTTCTCTCCCCCTTATGTTCTCTCTTCTCAGTGTACCAACTGCATCAACTGTATTTGTGCTGGCACTAACAGCTAGATGTTGGCGCTAGGTCTACTAAACATGCTAACATTTAGTGTTTGGTGCTATTTGTCGAGAGAGAAGATTGGGGAAGAACCAGGGAGGCCGGGTCTGACTCTAGGCTTGAAACAGCAGTGACGTGTGGTGAAGGGCGGTACTGCAGCCGGATGGACCAACTGTAATATATTCATGAATTAATTATCAGTTTTACTACTCCGATAATCTTTTTTCCAGGTGCCACACTTGGCGCATTTGGTGCTTCAGAATATTACCTATGCCGCACATGCATGAGGCTTGAGGTTGGGAACTCCATTCGCAGTCCAGTCCAGTCCAGTCGCAGTCAGGCAACGTAATCTTCTGTTTATACTGCGCATGCGGCAAATAGCCACTTTGCCAATATGGCCATACTAATTAGAATATCGTGCTTTACTTCGACAATGAGCAAATACTTTTCCCGTGTCTATCTATTAATACATCTACGGGAAGAACACAGTGGTGATGTACAGTTTGTGAAAATAGAAGGATGAAGAAGGTAGAAGGTATGTTCACAATGGTTTTATATATGATATTATAAACATTAATAAAGCAGCAAACAACTATTTTCTACGGTGGGGTAATATTGTTTCCCGAGCAAAGAATGACGTCACACTGCCTCTGTGTGTGTTATAAGCAGAGCTCCTCTGTTCTTTTCACAGCCGGGCTGGTAGTGCATGCGTGTTAGCACATGTGAGAGAATGATGCTGGTGTTTAGTGCGACATATAGTGGCAGACAAGGTCATACATAGTTTCTTTAAAATTTTATACAGGGGTTTACTAACATGAGTGGCTTCCATTTGTTTCCCCCAGCATTTAACAATGGTGCAATATGTTTGTCCAGTGTAATCCCTTGGTTTTTTGCATTAACTAACAATATTATATTTAGCCACCTCCTGTTGTTGCACCTGCACATATATACATGCATGACTAATTGAAAAACACACCTGTAGAATGGGTAACTCAGTTACGCAGTAAAATCAACATATACTGTGGCTCTCCATTAAAATGAACACATGCTACATTTGTATTTCTCCTTTTGCCAAAGCTAACGACAACCAACCCAAGGCCCTGAAGAATCATAAACAAATCTCGGGGGGGAACATTTCTCAGTTGTGTACCTGAGTAACAACTGTTGATTTACTGTGCCTTTTAAACAGAGCGACACTAAATTGATGGTGTCTGACTGTGTGAGACAGTGCGTGACAGGGTCATAAGAGTGGAACTGAACATTTATATGAGATGCCAGTTTATAATGTAAACCAAATGCTGTATCTGCAAGCCTGTAGTCACCACTAATGTGTATCACATCATGATGGGGTCTGGCTCCAGTTTTCAGTCTGACCTGGTGTCTGTGGTCCTTTACACAGCCATCTTTCTGCCCTAGCTTATGACATATTTTGCTTGTGCTTAGATTTACAGCTAATAACAACAGTATTGGGAGTTGCTCATATGTGTCATCTCAATAAACTGCTCGTTTGTTAGCCAGGATGTTTTACTCTCTGTCACGACATTCCCGTCTTGTTTTACCAGGTGGAGTTTAGGGGTGTGGGGATTTCCCAGCGGCCGAACAAGCGACTGATTTGATCCAGAACAGCTGGGAAGGGCGAGATCCCCGTTTAGTCTGTGAAATCAGCCTGTGCAAACAAACACCTCACTGTCTCCGTGGCCTATAGTGCCTAGAGTTGCATCTGCCAACCATTAAAACCTACATCAGCTTGTAGGGGCAAATCATCCACTCAAAATAAGCCAGATCCTATTTTCTAGGCCAACAAATAAACAAGTTGTGCTTTAAAAACGTCATTATTCATTATTAGAGATGCTATGGCAGGGGTAGGGGTGGTTTTGAATGGCCACCTGCGCTGACCGGCTGCCCACACATGGAACACCCCCCCACCCCACCCCCGCACCCCCCTTCCCCTTCTTCGCCCTTCCCCCTGAGAGTAAAGTGGACCAGCCATGGTCTGCATACCACAATCCCCCTGGGAGAGACCAAGAGCAGATTGCAGGTGTGGTAGGCTCATATGCATGCCACCACAGGCAAGGTGGTTCACTGAAAAATGTCTTTGAGATGTGCAATTACTTCATATGTTATTCCTTCATTCTCATTCATTTATTCATTCAATACAAGGGTGATCACACGTGAAAACAGTAATTGTAAGGTGTTGCCAGATGCGCACATGTGCGAACCTTACTTTTATTTTCTTGTTAAAAGCTTAAAGTTGTGTAGTAAAGTTATTTTATACCGACACGTGGCTGGTGACTGAATACTATCACTCATTTCAATGTGAAACCCTCCGGTTGATGAGAGGGGAAAAAAATGCTGCGTTAAGCAACTCCGGAGTGTCAAAGTGATTGAAGTTTACGTGTACCGAGCACCTCTCCCGGGAATACAAAATTGTTACAAAGCGAAGGAAAAGGCTTTAGTGTCACCGGTAGAGAAGTAAAAGTGTTTCTGTGCTTGTGCAAGGACTTCTACTGAGGGGTTACTTCGCTTGAAGAAAAAGCTCTTCATCGACAGGGAAGAGAGAAGCAAGAGAAGGAACAAAGAGAGAGAAGAAAGAAAAAAGAAAAGGGCCAAACATATTGGGAGGTAAGGAACGAGGAAAAGAGAGCATGAGGAAGAGGAGTGGGGTGGGGTGATGTTGGGTTGGTTGTTGCCGGCATATTTTGGTTGGCACCCCTGCCATGAAAAAGTCGTCTGCAACAGGAAGGTCTAAAAGTTAATTACATCAGCCGTCCTGCCAGAATAAATGTCAGGCCCTGATGCAGTCTGACAGGGACTCCGGTTGAGTTGACACTATTAGAGACTCTCCCAGTCAACACTCGACTACAACCGCCCTGCGGCCGCCATGCCACAGCTCCTCGACCGCGTCAGCGTCGATTTCTAAGTGCCGACAAAGTGTGCATCACCAAAAAAAAAAAAATGCATGGTTTACATGCATAAAAATATCCCATTAAATAAAATGCTATCCGACGTTGAATTTCTTTAAGGAGTGTCTAAGATCTACATCTGTGTGGCTGCTCACTCCCACCCTTCCCCCCTCCCGCAGTGTAATGGGGTTATTTTTACCGACCTTAAGGAAGGCAGCAGGAACTGGGTGTGAGCTGACAGTCGTTTCGACGTGTGTCGAAGTGGCTGCATCTTGGACCAGCTCTGTCAGCACATTCTCAACTTGGCTCAAAGAAATGCCTGTTTGGGTGTTTTCGCACGCATGTCATTCTACTGCATGGTAGCCTGTAAGTTTCCCCCGCTATTCCCTACAATTGTGTGTGTGTGTGTGTGTGTGTGTGTGTGTGTGTGTGTCTGTCTGTGTGTGTTTAAGAAACTATGCCTATTTCCATATCTGCACTTTACTGCTATTCCCCTGGCTAGATTAATTAAGAAGGCCTTGCTGCCCCGGCAACGCACACACACACTCAAAATAGACGCAGTGCTAAGTCAGGCCAAGCCGTATCCCTAGCTGGCTCAAATGCTATTGAGCCTGCAAGCCATATCAGCCTTCAGAACATTATCTTGTATTACTCGAGGATGGTCCATGCATGTATACATTAGCATAACTTACCCCAACCACGGTCAACCCATCGGCCAATGAAGACAGACATTTTGTCTGTGCTGCACCTTCTATAGAACACCTGGTTCAATGTCCTTTTTGCACATAAATAATTCAATCATTCAATCAGCAAATTTGTTTGTTTAGGTGCATAAATCTTGACCACTCAAATATGCCCACACGGGGAGTTTTGAGATAGTTTTACTGACATTTTCTCAACTAAGGTCAGCCAACACCACATGCTCAAAAGAACCAATCACGAAGAAGGTGGCAGTTGACAGATGTAACAAAACTGACATAGGGGTGTCAGGGAGATGTCAATCAACTGGGAACTGTACACACCCCGACAGTCTTGAGAAACATATGTGTGTGTGTGTGTGTGTGTGTGTGTGTGTGTGGCTGTGTGTGTGCGCGTGCGTGTGCGTGTGTACTGGGGCTGAGAGAAGCTAACATTTCCTTGCAACAAGAACCGCTATCCGCTGTGCCGTCACCTTGAATGTGGCCAATAAAGTTTAATTTGACCTGAGAAACTTCACTAGGCACCTCCAATAAATCAACTCTGTCCATCAACGTCAACATATTTTGTGGACATGGAGATTATTTAGTTCCTTCTGCATATGAGCCAAACCATCCTCTATGCCGTGAACAAATATCAAGCAAAATTAAATAAATTAAGTAAATCACGGCTGTATGTATCTGTGAAGGGTCAAACTAACACCCCCCACCTCCCTAAACACACACGCGCGCACACACACACACACACACACACACACACACACACACACACACACAGAGAGGCTTTGTGGTTCAAACTGCCGTTCTGGATGTAATTGTTCCTAATCACAGCTGAAGGTCACTGCACCTTATCCATACATCTCTCTTCTCCCCGCCTCTCCTCAGACTGTCACTAGCAGGAAGGAAGGAATCAGCCATTGGCTGGCCAAAGAGTTGCCCCGGCAACCATTCTGCTGTCCCCGCGGAACGAGACACTGAAGCCAACTGCTAATCAGAAATCTGCTCATGACAAAGTGACGTCAGGGAGAGAGAGAGAGCGAGAGAGAGAGAGAGAGAGAGAGAGAGAGAGAGAGAGAGAGAGAGAGAGAGAGATCACCAGCTACATCCCGCGAGCAGTACTACTTCAGATAGACAGACAGGTGAAGACAGCCAGAAACACACACACGCGCGCACACACCCACACACACACAGTGTTCTCTATGTGTGTGTGTGTGTGAAAGAGAAAGAGAGAGACAGAGAGAGACAGAGAGAGAGAGAGAGAGAGAGAAAGAAAGAAAATATGAGCCATGAAATTAGAAAATTATCATCTGTCAGTGAATATGTGTGTGCGTGCGTGCGTGCGTGCATGTGTGTGTGTGTGTGTGTGTGTGTGTGTGAGGGGATGTGCACAAAGTCTGAAGATGGCTGAAGGTCAGCGAGACATTGAAGCAATCACTCTAATGAAAACAAACGAGAGAGAGAGAGAGAGAGAGAGAGAGAGAGAGAGAGAGAGAGAGAGAGAGAGAAATATTGCATTTGAGTAGTCAAACATGATGAAGAACTATTAAAGGCTATAAGAATAAGCAAAAATCTACTATTGTACATAATAATAGACACGCACACACACACACACACACACACACGCACACACACACGCACACACAGCGCCATGAAGGTTATTCCTGCAGTGACACGGGTGTTTATTCAGGGCTAGAAGGCACACAGCTTAAAGAAAATGATTTAAACCCCAATACATGGAACAAAATGCATGATTGTACATAAGACAGAGGGCTTGTCTTCCCATACGGCCACAGAATAATATGGCCTATCCAGGTTTCTTTAGACGACAGTGTTTATTATCATAGTGAGACGAACACAGAGACGAAATGAGGCAAATGCGGGAGAGAGAGAGAGAGAGAATCAGAGCGAGGAAGAGGACACAAAGGAGAGATTTACACGATACGTAAAGTGAATGAAACCTCCATTAGCAGCCTGAATGTAAAGGAAGTGGCTTTTTAATTAACACCGCCGCTAATTAATGAGCAGCCGTAGATCAAAGACAGACAAAGAGAGACGGCAAAAGAAAGAGAGAGAGAGAGAGTGATGGACAATGTCTGCTCGCGCAGATGTACGTACAGTATGAGCATAAGCACACACACACACACACGCACACACACAAAAACAAACGCACGCACGCACGCACGCACGCACACTCACACACACACGCACACACATATCACCAGCTGCTAGTGAGCAAAGTCTGTAATTTATGGGATATGAGATTACATCCGTAAAGAATGTGAGCTCTGAGCGAGTCATTTCAACGCCGTTGTGTGTCTTGCTTGGCCCATGTCGTGTGTGTTAAGCCTCCAGTCAGAGGACTCAACGTATAGTAGTCAAGTCAGAACACAGAGCAATAAAACATTAAAATACTGTAAAACAATATCACATTCAAATACAAGAGTTTGTATCAAAGTTTGAAAGCTTAGTCTTATAAGCACAAGATTCAGACAAAAGTGTAAAAACTATGTTACAACCATCCCCGGTCTTCCCTACATTATGGTAAGTCTCAAGACAGTGAAATGACGTAGACTGCATATAAATGGACAAACCCTGCTTGACGTAATGAACGCCGCGCTATGCTGACTCTAGTCTCAACCTCTTTCGTTCATCAGCACTACGTCAAATAGGCAACTCTGTGCTGAAGGTCTGATGCATATACACCTGTAAGCTCTGTACGGCACTCTCTGAAAAAAATTCACCCCATGTACAGTTGGCATGAACGGGGAGACTAGCCATAGAGACCAAACCAGTTTTTTGAACCAGGCTGTAAACGTGTTTATTTTTGCTGTAAAGTCGGACATTTTAAAAATGTAGTCTATGGGGATTGATGCAATTCGATGAAGTGCAGGGTTTGGCACTTCCGTGATGTATTCATGTCTCAGCACCGGAGGTTCCTGCTGGCTTGAAACACTCGGATACAAGACAAGAGACTCTACTCCTCCCCGCGTCCCAAAATGAGCCCCGTCATGCTGCCAGCCCAACAACAAACATGAGTCAGCATTCTCTCATAATATCATTCTCAAAACAATATCATAACATGAGTCAGCATTCTCCCAGCAATAGCAGTCCCGGCTTAGCCCAGGCCTGCCCAACTTCAGAAGGATAAACCCTGTGCATTTCACCGGGGAGGGGGATTTGACCGCTATCGACTGGCAGCAGACAAGCTATCAAACGGCTCGCTTGGCTTGTAAACAGGCAGCTGGCATCCCCCCCCGAGCCCATGCAGTGAGGCGCTGCGAGGTCGAGCCGAGCCGAGCTGAACCAAGCTTGTGACACTGATCCACCCCTATCGCTCCCCGACAGCCAGCGCTAATAGACTCTTCACAACCCTCCCGCCGCTATCTATAGTTCATTCCCACTTTAGTCTGTGTTGTGTACGTGTGTGTGTGTGTGTGTGTGTGTGTGTGTGTGTATGCAGGGCCAGCATCTGCGCGGTCCAGTGTGTGTGTGTGTGTGTGTTTTGTGTGTGTGTGTGTTTTCCCTTGCCGTAGCATTTTCTTTATTGCTGGTTGTTGACATCTATCCTTTTAGCTTTTAACACAAGGAACAG
>JAODTR010004236.1:0-12203 GCA_025399935.1 Amblyopsis rosae | reverse complement strand
GAGCAGGTTAAGGGGGTGTTGTTTGTTTCCATGTGAAATGTGGGTTGTAAAGCCCTTTGAGACTGCAATGTGATTAATGGCTATATAAATAAAATTGACTTGACTTGACTTGACACCGTGATCATTGGACATAATAATAGATTAATAAAAAAAAATAAAATTCTGTCCGTCAGCCATCATCTTAAGCAGAGTAGCAGAAAATGCAGACCTCTTTCCATTTTCTCCAATAGCATGTACAACTTTCATAGACACCTTTAGCCTACATTAGTTGTCAATAAAACACTAAATGTAATAACAAATCTCAAGCCATCCACCTGCTCACTAGATCCTATACCAACATCCTTTTCTGCGGACGCTATGTATGCGGTAAGTATGCTGGGGCCTTTAGCCTGGCCTTTATTGATATGTCTGGATTTTATGCAGCTCCTATAATACGTTCTTTTACCGTTATAACATTTAATTAAGTCTACTGTATATTCATAGGCGGTATCTTTATAATTCATTGTGTATTTTATATCTCAATGTTTTCTATTTTATTCAGTTTTAATATTTATATGTATTGTTTAATTGTTTATAATGTTTTTAGCACTTAGAAATACATTTGATAGGAAATGTGCTATACAAATAAAGTTTAATTTGATTTGATTATATATAGTTTTGGCATATGCACTTGTGTACCACTTGGACAACTTGATATATGAGGATTTTGTGTTCACATAACTAGGCTGTAATCTCTCACATCTATGGTGGTGAAATTGGGAAGATAATGTGCTTTTTGAAGCCATATAAAGCCTCTACACTTAATAATCTATTGATCTCTGTGCAGTTTTGTGTTTTTTTCCACAGTTCCATTCTATGCCTCGTTTGTCTTTCTCCCTTTTATCTTTACTGCTGTTAGATTTACCACTAAATCTAAACATTTGCTGATGTTCTTTCCAGCCTTTTGGCTTCAGAGGTTGGGGGAAAATGCAGTACCAGCTTCTAGCTCTATCTTCACAAAGAAACTCAGTGTTCTTGTTGGAAAGTGGTGCTTTTAAAATCCTGTCTGCATCACAGCAAACAAAGTTCCCTGGTAAATTATATACTTTACCTACATTGTGGTTTTAGCACTATTGTTGACGGATGTGAGTGAGTGTTGGTCTGTGTTGGCTACACACACACACATGTGCACATGTACCTGTGTGTATTGGTGTATCTGGGAACATAAAAGGATGCCTGCTTCAGGTGGAGATGGCCTTGGGGAGTGTGTGGTTGTTTCTAGACTGAGAGACTCTCATGTGTGCACACTTTAAAGCGTCCCTGAGCATGTTAAGTAACCCCTACCTTGTACAGGGGCTCCGCTTAAGGATGAGCAGACCCGGCACAGCCAAACAGATTTGTTGTAAAGTTTCCAACAAAGGAATAACCAAATAAATAATATATATGAATTATGTACACATCTGTTGTTTTAGTTTAATGTTCAAGTCATCACACTACTCCTTGCCATGGCTGCAGGTTTGCCATTGTTGAATAGAGAATGTGTTGAAGCCAGGGTGGAGACAGTCGACATGGCAGTTGTAGTCACATTCTTCAGTAGTGACCTGTGTGCTCTGTGATTTATAATATATTAGTTGTGATTCTTTTTTTAAACTAGCTGTCATCATTAATGAACGGTATAATAATGGCGTAATAGATTCCACTTGTTTTTAGCAGTTATGTATGCTAAAGGTTGTTTACTTGTAGATTTGCACAGTATTTTATAAATAACCAACAATGAATCCAGTGGAGGAGTGCTAGTCGTGGTTTAATTTCAATTTCACATCAGTTACAGTACACATCATTACTATAGTTTAAATAATCATACAACTTGATGTCAACCCTCTCCCAGGAAATATAATCTCTCTCTCCTTTTTCTCTCCCAGATGCTGGCTATGTGGTATGTTGTTATCATGATCAGGCGTCGTTGTCTTGGAAACGTGCCCTTGCACTAGCATAAACAGACAGACTAGTCTATCACCAGAAGATACAAAACACCGGTCACATACTAACACTCTAGACTATATAAAGTGAAACATATTGAACTACCTAATAAACCATATGGCTAAATATACATGATTTAATTAGTGTTAAAATAGTCAGTCATTTGAAATGCATTCCTTACACCAGAAAGCATCTGAAACGGTTGTTATAGTTGTTATGGGAAACACTAGGTCTCACTACACACTTGTGATTGGTCAACTGTCAAAAAAGCAGATGACGCAGTTCAGTTGAACTTTTCTCAACTGAAAAAGATGCCCAGAGCGGCTGGAAAACATCTTCCAAAAAGAAGTGACGTCTGAACGCGGCCTTATAGTGGCTTTAGGGTATTATGGGAACAGGATGGTCTAGTGTTCTGGGTGTCGGGCTTGAACCTCGGTGTTGACCTACCTGTAAGCATCCTTGAGCAAAATGCCTAACCCCCTACCACCCCAACTGCTCCCAGTGGTTGGTCTCACCTTGCATGGCAGCAATCACCATCAGTGTATGAATGTGTGTGTGAATGGGTGAATGTGAGGCAAAATACTGTAAAGCGCTATATAAAAGCAGTCCATTTACCAAGTCATGCAATTTGATCTTTTAAGATCCACAAATATGCTCAGTTATTGACCAGGCCCTATTTCCCCAAAAAGCATCATAACACAGACTTCACATATGGGCCCATTAACCTATACAGTATCTTGGAACTGGCGTACCTTTTACCTTACATGCTTTTGAAATAATAAGCCCTACCCATAGGACCCTTATAGCCTCTTTCCGACACAATTAATCTGTTAACCCATGCCATGGCACTAGTTTAATACAGCTACCTATACCAAACATCTACATATTTCAACACTTTTCTGTAGTAACATGGAGGCAAGTTCATATGCTGGCCATGTGCATCATTCGGCAGGATCACTGCTTCGCTCTTCTATCACTCACTCTGGTCTGCACCCGTCCACATACTGTATCTATTTGCCTGCTTGCTCACCTCCTATCTTGCTGTTCTTCCACCCTTATGTTTGAATGTATTGATGTGATCCTGATTTAATATAGATGTTATGGAGATAACCGGTATACCAATATTCTTATTGTGGTTCAAACTACACATAAAATGCAGACTTTATCTGGTTTTATCCAATCAATTTGTAAATATGCTGTTTTAAACTGTTTTGTGAGTCTGAGCAACCCTTGGAAAAATGGCATTGATTTAATATGCCGTAGGTAATATGTTTCAATAATGGTGTTGTATGTTGCTTCAATTACGCACCTACAGAAGACCATGGCACAAGTGATGTTGAGGTGTGTGTCACTAATTTGAGTGGGTGTTTGCTGGTGGTGAGCATGCCTACAGAGGGTGAGCAACGCAGATGCAGGTAATGGGCATGGAGCCTGCAGGCCAAAATCTATTACGAACGCCGCCAATAATGAGCTCAACCTCACCTTCGGAATAGTTCATGAGTCAGAGAATACACGACTCCTAGGGTTGTTTATTTTCGTGAACGTGGACCAAAAATTATTTGTTTCGCCAGCTATTTCATTGCTCCAAGTTTCTGTCCAGTATACCGTAGTTGCTCAAACATTAAACTAGGTCCAGAAAGTAAGAATACTAACCATGCACTGTTTTTCAACTGCACATTCAAAGGTAGATGATTCAATTTGACGCAAATCTTTACAGGGAAACAAATAAATATACCAGCTGCTTTTGTTCATGACTATAGAGCAAATACAGAGTCCATCTATGCATCACAGTCCCAAGCACCTGCAGGGGCTAATGTATCGAAAGGTTAGATGACCGACTCAAGACTGACCAGGAAAACACTGAATAAAACATCAACTTAGAACTGTAGTATAGTGTTTCTATGTGTGTGTGTGTGTGTGTGTGTGTGTGGGCACATAGTGTTACTGTAGGTCAACAACAATGTAAATCTATCTAGTCTATCTAGAGAACATGGTGCAATGAAAACATTGGCGGTTAGAACAAACACATCGTGTACCTAGGGAAAAAATATATAAGAGCCAGCCAGAAGCAATAGCAGTTTTGAGTTCACATATTATCTATTTTATACGTTGGTGAGCCTTTATCGGTTCATCCTTCATCACCCTAAGAACTGCTTAAGTATATCTGAAGCCTATTACACACAAAAACGGAGCGGTATATCTTTTTTTATTAGGCCATCTCTGTATGAACTTCAGTGATCCACTGGCAGAAGGAAATCTTTAAACTTCAGAGACAATGACTTGACTGCATTTTTGTAAAGTTTATAAATGAACAAGGCAGAGATTTCCATAAGACTGGTGTTGGGCAAAAGGACAAACTCTTAATGTCAAATAAGTCTTAGTTATTCTGCCTGCCCTGTTCTGTCCTTAAAGGTTCATGCATTTTCCAGTACGCACTTATCAGTATATACTGTATGGAATTCAGTCCACTCTCCTATTTGTGTTTATTCAACTGAAGTAGCTTTATTTTTTGCGTCCTGTCTGTCAGTTAAAATACCATTTATTGTCAGTTTATTTTATTTTATTATTATTATTCTTTTGTGTGTGTGTGTATTTCAGCATGAACACCACTCCATTGTCGTCTTGGCTGTGTGCTAAGGGTCATTGTCCTGCTGGAAGATTGACAGAAGACAGACAGACACTGCCAAGTGGGGTGAGGAACACATTATCTGTATATACTACTTTATAATGTACATTGGTCTATATGACTCTGCTCTGTCTTTAAATCTCTTCTAAAAACACATATATATATTCTTTATCGAGTACATTCTGGGACACTATGTTTACACTGTCTTGTTTGTGTGTGTTGTATATTGTTTATTGTTTTATTTTAGACATATTTCTATGAAATGTGAATTGCATCGTTGTATACAGAACTTTGGTCAGCATTGGCTGTTGGTAAATGCGCTTTATAAGTAACTAACATGACTAATTAATCAAATCGAATTGTCAAACAACTCAAAATAAATCGACTGATCACAGTATACATACAATTGAATCAGGGAGCCTAATCTGAATGTTCCAGGTTTGTTAATCATTTTGTGTTGACAATTCAACCGGTCCACTCTAAAGACAAGAAAGCAAAGTAAAATAAGAGCCTTTTCAACGGAAAGCAGATTTATGTGGGGAGCAAAATGATAATGGTTAGGATATGAAGAGAATAATCATATTCATCCCATATCTACAGCATCTGGTTTTCAACTCTGGAAATAGCTGATATATGGAGAAAACAGGAAATAGAGATGAGAGCGATGAAAGGAAGAACACGCACACAGAATCATAAGCCCAAATACACAAAATACAGACCTGCATAGACACACACACACATACATGAATAACACGTCAATAATGACATAAGCCCAATGTCTCTGTATCTCGATGAGTTTCCAAACAGACAAGAGGCGGAAATGAAAAGATTATAACTGCACACACAATAATAATACACACACAGTTGTGTGTCATTTCACTAGCAGACAGCAATGATTGACAGGCTCTGACTTCCTTTGCAATTTACATGGGTGTCTGAGACCTCCCCACCACACACACACACACACGCGCGCGCACGCACAGCTGCTGTCAGTGAACTCTCTCAGTGGCAACCTGTAGTTTTCCTCAGCAATCTTTACGTAAATGTCATTGATCTTGTCAGATGGCATTGGCAATATTGTCTTTTAGCATTTTTTAACATGCTACATGTGTATCTGTACATGTGATTCGCTGTTCAGTACAGGGCTTGTTTGCTGCTGCTGAGCATCAAAATAGACATGCTACATTTGATTTAGCTTGATCAAAGGTTGTCATGATGGCTGTGCTTGATAGGGACATGCAATTTACTGTGTTAATGTATGTGTGCATGTGTGAATGTATTTGTTTGCGCGTGTGAATGTATGTGTGCGTGTGTGAATGTATGTGTGCATGTGTGAATGTATGCATGCGTGTGTGAATGTATGTGTGCATGTGTGAATGTATGCATGCGTGTGTGAATGTGTGCGTGCATGTGTGTGAATGTATGTTTGTGTGTGTGTGAATGCGTGTGTGCGAATGTATGCGTGCGTGTGTGTGAATTTATGCGTGCGTGTGTGAATTTATGCATGCGTGTGTGAATGTATGCATGCGTGTGTGTGAATGTATGCGTGCATGTGTGTAAATGTATATGTGTGTGTGTGTGTGAAGAAAACAAGAGAACGCTGTCTGTGTTCTGATTTGTTTGGCTCAGCGGGTCTTGCTGTGTGTGTGTGTGTGTGTGTGTGTGTGCGTTCACATGTGAGATAGCAGCAATAGGACATGGGTGAGAGTACATTACAAGATGAACAAGTGACAGATGACAAATGACAGAAGGAAATTCAACTGCACACCCAAGTGTGTATGTATGTTAACATGCACATATTAGTCAATGTGGAACAGAATGTCAAATAAGATACTGGCACTGTTATAGGGGATAGGATGGTCTAGTGGTCTGGATATTGGGCTCCCAGCCGGAAGGTCAGGGGATCGAACTCTGGTGTTTACCTACCTGTAAGCATGCTTGAGCTAGATGCCTAACCCCTAACTGCTCCCGATGGTTAGTCACACCTTGTATGGCAGCAACCACCATAGTTGTATGAATGGGTGAATGTGAGACAAAACCCTGCAGTGCTTTGGACCAAAGCACTATATAAATGCAGTCCATTTACCACATATGCTATTAGCCTGTGTTTAATTACATGCTCTCTAAGTTGACATATTTAAGTCTACCATAATCTCGTTATATCCTGTAGATCCCTGTAGTTTGGCTGTAATAGCGGTCAATTCCACCAGATGCAGCATAGCGCCGCAGTGAAAATCTTTATTATTCGCTTGAAGCTGGCAATTAAATGGCGGGAGAAGTAGCAACAATAATGGGAGCTTGTTATCAAGTGGCTGGCTGCATTTGGCCTTGAGCACCAGTTCAGTTGGCAGAGACAGCAATGTGTCCACATCTACACTTGCCCAGCTGTCTCTGTGCTTGCAGCTAATGAGTCCGCTTTCAGAACAATTATCTGCTGGAAATACACATCATGCCTGTTATATTTTCCTCCAATGCAAAAGGTAAATGGACTGCATGTATATACGGCAGCGCTTTTTTTAACCTTGCGGCCATTCAAAGTGCTTTACCGTATTCACCCCATTCACACACATAGGTGCCATCTGAACATTGGGAGCAGTTAGGGTTGGGGCGACAGTTGGGCGACACTGAGTAGAACAAGGCGACATGTGATCCAAAAGTTGCTGGTTCGATCCCGCGAACTCCTCACCAAGGGTCAACGTGTCCTTGAGCAAGACATCTAACCCTAACTGCTCCCGGTGGTTGGTCACACCTTGCATGGCAGGAATCACCATCGTTGAATGTGAGCCTTTACTGTGCAGCGCTTTGAGTGGCCGGAAGGTTAGAAAAAGCGCTATATAAATGCAGTCCATTTACCATTTAGGGTTAGGTGTCTTGCTCAAGGACACCGCAACATGATATATACTGTATAAAGACTACGGTATATCACTTGTAATGCCTGAACAGACATGATATATAGGACAGTACCTGTCTCACAGAGTTCTTTCTTTCATTCAAACATATACTTAATGTTTCAAATATAAATTATACACATTATCCTATACCTGCCCCTAAAAAAAAAAAAAAAAAACCTCAGTATGTTAGAAAATAGAAAAATAACAAATATTCTGTAGGGATATAACGGTTATCAGGCAAAATAAAGACACAACATGATTGTGCTTGGCAGTTCGAGGTCGACATGCTCTCCTACTCAGAGGAAGCGAAGACAGGCTCCCCTGTGGTGACCAAAAAAAATAAAAAAAGAAGGTTACCATAGCAACAGAGCCCCTAATCTGTTCTTCTTTACAGTTAGAAAATACGTGAGAGAAACAAGTATGTCTTTGTTGTTAACCGTTAAAACATGCAGAAGGAGGATCAACATTGCATATGTAAAGGGAAATCCATACTGTACATCCAGGAACTCGGTCTTGTTTAATCAAATTTGATACACACAAGTGACCATGCATAACCATTGGTGAATTACAAGTATGGCTCTTAACTAATTCGCATATATTCTCACTTCTCTTAGAAAACTACTTGACATTTAGCTCTCACACCTTGAAAAGTCTGCGTGTCAGATTAATAGTCATATTGACAAGGTGCATTTATTTTTTTTGCTGCTTTCAAAAGGTTTGAGAGGCTGAAAATTGAAAATGGTCTCAACCGTTGGCTTTGCTCGAGTCTCACGGCCATTGCAAGTTTAATGTATACACATTTTATCACAAGACCTGTTGAGTCTCATTTCATGTTTTTTTTGTCGTCCTTAGGAATTTAGGCATTTTTGTTGAAAGATGTTGGTGGCCTACAATCAGTCAGGTCAGCTCTCTCGGTTAGCTGACGTCACTTCCACTTGGAGTGTTGACGGATATTGGTTTGACAGGCTTTTGGTTAGCTTTTAAATAGTTCAAACATTATTTTTATTTATTTTTTTATTGTAGGGGTACCTACCTGTTAGCATAATTCACAGCCAGCCGTTACCGCGACAGTTTACCGCAAGAGTTGTGTGGTTAGAGGGTGTTGCTAGGCGACGTGAGCAGTACTACAAGTGATATGCTTTTTGGTTAATAAAGGATCCCAGGTTCGGGCAGTTAAAACAACCTCTCTCCGTGTCTCCCTGTTCCCTGGTCGACTCCTTTACATACAGTACACACACACGCACATACATACATACATACATACATTTAACATAACTTTTCTTTTTGCATTTTTAATATTAATGTTGTTTGCTGTGTTTATACTTTTATTTATTTTTATTTTTTTTATGAAAAGCACTTTGTGATTGTATATCTGTGTAAAGTGTTATATACTGTACTGTTCAGTTCAACTGTTTGTTAAAGAATAAGCTGTGTTCTCTGCTCTCACTGTTATTTCTATCACGTAAACTCAGTCTTGTCTTTATTCCCTCTCAATCCCCTGCATCAAAGTCTCGGGCATCAGTAGCCCTACGTCTACGGCATCATCGTCATACGGAAGTGCTTCTGTCGGCTTCACATGTAGCCTAGGTCCGTGTACGTGATGGCATCACATACTGATTCTTAGAAGTTGTATTAGACTTAATCTTGAGCTGCAGATTCAGAAATGCTTGGGAAAATGCATCTTCTGTGGTCACTACCGCACTACTTGATCAATTAAAGAGCTTCGCTACTGAAAAGCTATTTGATTCAGAAAATAGCGCCGCTACAGCCACGCTACTCAGAAATGTAGCGATGCTACTGCCCAACACTGAGTATAAGCTAGTCTCTTCTGAACATTAGCACTATGTCACATACAGTATAAACTAGTCTCAGCCCCTTCTGTCCATTAGCAGGAAGTCGCATACAGTATAGCAGGAAGTCACATAAGTAACTGTACATACCCCTGTAAGCTCGACAACCTTTCTGAAGTGGTACTGTAGTTTTCCATTGTCTGCTAGCATTGTCACTCACAAGTCTTTATCTGTATAGCATATACTGTAGAGTAGGGCTGGGCGATTTGGCCTAAAAATCTAATCTAGATTATTTTCAGTATGCTGGAGGATAACGATTTTAATTGATTTTCTTCATAATAAAATATTACTCAGAAACAGTTTTGTTTATTAAAACGATATGTCATACTGTAGGCTAATCTATGCACTACAGTATGTACAATAAATAATAATAAATCAACAAATAACTCAAGTTAAACTAAATAAAGCTGGAAGGCAGTTATTGGAGAAACACACACATAAATATATTTCAACAAATATTTAGTGGGTATGTCTGTGGTTACAGTAAGATAGGAGAAATATGCCGACTTTAATACTAGCCTACAATATCTACAATAGGTGTAGCCTATACAGTGAATTAGAATAACATAGTCTAATCATATACAAGCTAATATAACTACACAAGCCAATTACAGAGCTAGCATAAGAGTAAAGGTGCGTTTATTGTCACATACTGTACATGTACGAAATGAATCCTCTGCATTTAACCCATCCCTCAAGGGAACAGTGGGCAGTCGACCAGCACCAGATAGAGGCCAGTGTCAGTAGGATAACAGCCTAGCCCTAGTGTTACATGGCCTATACAAGGCTTAAACTAATGCAACTAATATCTACAAATGTAATCGGAAATGGCTACAGTACATATCACAACAAGTGTGGTTAATCCCAAAATATATCATGCACGTAATTGCATAACAGATATTAAACAAACGAAAGTGTAAAAAGGTAAGAAATGCTAATTGCGGCTAATGCTAGCTGATTAGTGCGATGCACTGCAAAAAAATGACCTATTAAATATAAGTACAAATATATTAGTTATGCGTTTTCTGCCAGTGCAGTAAGTGAAATTCCTTCAGATTTACGCCAAGTAAAGGTTGGCTCTGCAAGACTAGCGGCTGCACTACCTTGCTGTGTGTGTGTGTGTGTGGTACTGTAGCTTACTTGTGTGTGTGTGAACATAGTGGCACATACAGTATGAGGTGGCCAGGAGGAAAGATTTAGGGTGAAAACCCCAGATTTCTTTCTATCTTGGTGTGCAGACCGTGCTTGTGCATACTGTATATCTAACCCGATCTCCATTTACTTTCCTTTTATAAATAAGAGGTAAGAAAACAACTTGTGTCTCTTGAATTTACAAAACATCGTAACATTTCCAAAAATATATATTATAAACTCCTTTCTGCTGGTATGAGGCATAATGGTGAATAATCAAACTGCTTTGTTCTCCTGTGCCATTACAAAACATTTATATTTGTGCATTTGCGGCCCCTGTTCCCAGAAAGAAAACAAAAGGGAAACTCAACTACCAACTCGAGTAAAGTAATGTGGAATATATAGTCTGTTATTCAGGGCAAAGACACAGCATTTAACAGTATTTGCATGATAACAAACACCTTTCCTACATGTGCAAGTACAAGTTCATGCATAAGACTCTTGGATAGATTAATTAACATTCAATGTTAGTTAAATGTTAATTAAAGTTCAATGAGACACAGGTGAATAAGTCCATGGATCCATACATTAATATTTATTGTATAATATGTTAAAAATAAAAGAACACTCCACCATCTTCTGAATCAAATCTTAACTAAGCCTCTCTATAACATATGTTTTACAGTTTTGTTTTATTTAACAATATACCATAAAATACAAACACTATTGTGTGTACATGTGGTTCAATTAGGATAAATAAAATAAACCTTTGTGATTTATTGTCAACCATAAAATAGCACTGTTGTGCATTAACATTGTGAAATGTGTGTGGCTGACAAGACTATATCCGTGTGTACCCTCCATGTGCATTTCTCAAGTGTGAAATTATAACCAAATGGAGTTTGAGTTGTTATATTGTCTCTGTGTTCTGCTTGGAAACAGATTCAGTGGCTTTAAGTGCCATTTATGCTGCCGCGAAGGGCCAACGTGAGGATAATTCCCCCAAATCAAACATTATGTACAAGAAAAAAATTGCTTAATGAGCGTGTTACTGTATTAAATATTAATAAGTATGAGTATTAAGTGAGCTACACCACTTGCTATGTTGAATAACCTGAAGACAACATTTACTGTAATAGCCTAATTTTTCTCTTAAACAGTGCTACATAACAATGGCAGTAAAGCTCGACGATCAGTCAGCGTAGGAGATATTACTGTATGTGGACTAGATATTATAATCTACAGTCTCTGTAATTATATTGGTAAATATATACAGTAGATGTGTACATATGACATTGAATGCTTTATACCCAATTCAATTAATTATGTTTCCATTCAGGTTTTACATATTAATTTATATATCAATTATGGATTTGGACAAAAGCTGGGCTTAAATAATTGTTTCAAATGGTTGTTTACACAAGGAGTCTCTCTTAAAATTCTTATACTAGAAACAGCATAGATTTGCTAAAAAAAATTCCCTCATGTATCAAAACAATGTAGAAACCAATGTAGAAATCACACTTCTTTAGTCTCTTTCAAAACTATTGAAAAATGAAGGCTAATGCTGTGTTCACATGGAACACGGCAAAACCGGAATGTCAGGAAATAAAAGCTGATATTTGGAACTGTCTTCTCATGTGCATGTGTTGATCTCAACCTCTATTGTCCATCCATCCATCCATCTTCTCCCGCTTATCCGGAGTCGGGTAGCGGGGGCAGCAGCTTCAGCAAGGGACCCCAAAC
>JAODTR010004235.1:0-33469 GCA_025399935.1 Amblyopsis rosae | reverse complement strand
GTCTTGTCATTACACACACCTGGTGCCCATTCCCCTAATTAGCTCTAGTATATGTAGCCCTCTGTTTCTCCCTGTCTGTCGGTAATTGATCGCTGTTTGTTCTTTCAATGTGCATTAAATATTGCAAACCTACCCAACCTGCGCTTGGTTTCTGCCACCCTACCTACTTACCTGTGACACAGAATAATAATTATAATACACATTATATAGCACTTGTCATCCAGTTGCATCTCAAATTGCTTAATTTATTGGGCCGCATTTCATTTTAAGATAGTCATATTGTGATGCTTCATTTTGTACAGTATTTAATTAAGGTAAGGTATATGTTATTAAAATATAACATATTGGGAATTGTTTTATTAAAATGTTAGGCCTACTGTCTTTTAGACAAGGTTCTATATTTTATCATAAGAGCTTGCACAGCTGGTTCTACAGTACAGCTCATTCAAATGCATAGCAAATATTTGTTCAATCTGCAAGTTGCCAATAGTTTAGATGCTTATGCCCACAACATGCCAATAAACCTACGATCTAGTTCCATTTATATGTAAATGTGTGAACATAATATGGCTCAGCATCATCTAATCTTCTTCAGTGTCAGAGTGCCTAGCATTAAATCAGAATTAGTTAGGACCAAGGCTGGTATTGCTTGCCTTGCTCTCCTCAACTACAATCACACATTTCCTTTAGCTCTTACAATTGATTAGCAACCTTACAGACTTAATTAATGTAATTAAATTCATGCTTGGATAATCTGTCAGTGAAACAGTAGCTGCGTTTACATGGGCCCTATTAAAAGCCCAACCCGAAAGAAAATGCTTCATATAAACACCAAGATCGGAAGAGGAACGGCCAGCCTGACCCAATATTATTATTATTTGTTTTTATAAAAATGTAAAAAATTTGTATTATAATATTATACTATGCTTTTCAATATATTCTATATTTTGTATAACTGTACAAATATTAAAAGGTTTTACGCTAATGCTAACAATGTAAACTAATCACTAGCCAGTTCTTTCTACACAGAAAGATACAGTAATACTCCATTGTAAATCCTTCCCTTGTGTGTTGCAGCTGGAGGCTGAACAATTCCGACCTGGAAGAGAGCGAGCACTACACTGTGGTGGGGGGCAACCTGGTCATCAGCAGCCCCAACAGGAGCAAGCATGTGGGGAACTACTCCTGCGTGGCCTCCAACAGTGTGGGCACCGTTATCAGCCAGGAGGCCTCGCTCCAGTTTGGATGTGAGTGGACCCCTCCCCTTACCTGACAAGACCAGATATCTGTCTGTTAAGAGACACAGATACAGACACATCCATCTGGGTAGACGCCCACTGAAAGGGTTTCAAAAGGGCCGGCGCTTTCATAAAATTACTTCTCATGTGATTGGACAAACCTGTGAACCATAACCTGTGAACATATTTTCCATTGAGAAAAGCCTTTGCTCTGCTAATACATTCAAATATAACTAATGCTATATTGTATTATCTCTGGGCGTTTTCGACTCGACTAGTTTTCAAGTGGCCTACATCACACCTAAACCACACCCGTAGCTAAACTACGACACTGATTGGCAACACACAAGGTTTACCGGACTGAAACACAATGATTTCCAAGCTCTCCAGACTGACTCTCGGGTGAGATCAGGATGGTCTCGTGAGGCGAGCCCTCCCCACCCATGGCTTATAGCAGAGGACCTGCTCTGTACCTGCCCTGACTGTATGATATATGGCGCTTATATGGAAAGGTGGTGCTTGACTCTTCTAGTGGGGTCGACTGGATGTGTGTGTGTGTGTTCCATGCTGGCTGCTCAACCTGACTAACCACAGGTTTGTTCCACTGTCTGCTACCAGACCTGGACTTCTTCTCATCAGAGGAGAGAGAAGCAGTGCGTGTGAAGGAGGGCCTGGGTGCAGTACTGCTCTGTGCACCACCACACCACTACCCAGGTGCAGTATGTCCAGCTTACTGTATGTGCCACTAAACTGTGTAATCAGCCTCCATGTAGCAGGCTGTTGAAATGGGGTTTAAAATAAAAGGTATAGTCAGCGATTGGAAGCCAAATTCAGAGAAAATGTACTACTACTGTACACAGCCCTGAGTCTATAGAAACATAAGCAAAGTGGTGCAGGCCACACTACACAACACTGGAGGGAGCACCTTATGGAAATGTATAATATGGAAATATGTTTATGTGTTTATGTGTTCAAATATGAACTCTCTTTCTCCAGCACAACTGATGGTTGTGACGTTCACCAAGGTCATTGTGCCCCCTATTGGCCTACATTGGCTTTTCTCCTCCTCTACTGCCCTGTTCCTGTTCCTAAAAGTGTTACTGTGCTTATGCATATTTTATAATGCATTAGGTGTTTTTTGTCAAATTTAACAAAATGCCCTTTGCAAACTCATATTCATGAGTGTGCAAATAATGCATGCATAGCTCATCTGAAACCATGGTAACGTTTCACTGCTTTGCCTCATGAAACCAGCTCGGCAAGTCT
Organism: Amblyopsis rosae; assembly: GCA_025399935.1. NCBI lineage: Eukaryota > Metazoa > Chordata > Actinopteri > Percopsiformes > Amblyopsidae > Amblyopsis > Amblyopsis rosae. The sequence continues at coordinate 30,965 of JAODTR010004235.1, read as the reverse complement.
ATCTGTTTACATTTTGCCATAATAGCCCTTTCAAATGTAATATTAGATATCATTCAAAAAGCCTGTGCTATTTTTATTCTTGGTGTGTATTTAGATCACTTAAACTGAGCCAATCCCCTTGGCGTTCTCTCAAGCAATCTCCGTAGCCCTGACTGACAATTTGAGTGCTGTCATTTGTCTTCTCGTGCAGCCGAGCTGTCGTTCCGATGGATGCTGAACGAGTTCCCCACCTTCATCACACCGGACAATAGGCGCTTTGTATCCCAGAGAACAGGCAACCTTTACTTAGCCAAGGTAGACCGTTCGGACAGCGGCAACTACTCCTGCTTTGTCTCAAGTCCCTCCATTTCTAAAAGTGTCTTCTCCAAGTTCATCCCTCTCGTGCCGCTTCCGGAGCGTAAGTACTTCCCATCCTCTCCGAGCCCCATTACGTTAAGTTCCTCCCCATGTATATTTAATGAATGTACTGTATGTGGTAGGGCTGTCCAGAATACCATTTTACAGGTTTCGAGTACTTGATGGTATTTCCGAACAAGTATTTTAATACTCTTTCTCATAAACACCATTAAAACACTCAACTATAATTAAGAAGTATAACAGAAGTAATCTTCGATTCCTAGCTTCAGTGAGCACACATGTAAACATAGCCATGCGCTCAAAATGGCCACTTTGATTGACTGGCTCAATTGACGTGTCAGAGCTGTCAAATAGCATATACCTCCTGTATTAGTCAATTACAGGATGTGTTGAATGAATAGTCTCGCTCTCTTCTTACAAGCAAAAATTGCAATAAAAAAAGAAAATTGCAATCAGTTGTGTTGATGACAGTGTAGGGCAGGCAATTACATTTCAACATGTGGGTTTACATGTAGACAGTAGGGATTAATGGGAAAACATGCATGCATAATGTGAAAAAACAAATACTCGAATCCCAATGTTTAAATCGAATACATACCCAACAAAGGAATACCAAAATAATTGAATATTTGGGGCCAGCCATAGTATGTGGGCATTTGTTCTGTAAGCATGTAGTCTTTTATTTATTAGTGACCCAATGTGGTCTTTCTGTCTAGCATGTAAACGGTGAATATAGTAATTCATATTTTTACCTTCGTGTGAATCTTGAAGTTAGTTGTGAACGTGGGTGCTTTAAAAGACTGAACAAGCAGTACACACACGGAGAACAAATCTAACCGGTCACATTTACTCAAAACACCTGTGTGTCGACAGGACATGAGTAGGGATAGGGATAGTACAGTATGTTGAATTGCCCTTCTTATTATTATCTTATTTGTTTAATAGCTGCGCATTCATGCAACACCTCATTGGTTAGTCTTCTTGGTGAAGTGTAGGGGTCTATGAATTCACTATAGAAGTACCATTATGTACAAAGTATTATGGTTTGGCTGTAAAATAACAGTTGATGTGTTTTGACATTTGGTAATGTGAGAGCAGTGCTTTTATTTGGATGATATGACATGAGGTAAACTACAGTATCATACATACTGGTATGACTACTGCCTACTTAATGGCAGGCAGAAGAGATGTCCCCTGGGCGTAATGTGGTCTCTATTTCATGGTGTGTGAGTGCGTGCGTGTGTGTGTTATGCATTTGTGCATTTGCAACGAGTTATTCTTCTGCCTCCAGCTAGGCACAGCATCATATGCATTAGAACACATGAAACATAATTTGAATCTTTGCTTACATGGAAAATCTTTTTTTCCCCCTGTCGTCTTATGGCCACCTGAGCTGCCATGGTGTCCCGCCATACTATACTGTATTTGTGAAATCCTCTGTGACCCTCACCTATTTAATCTTTTTGTATTCTGTAATGTCAACCAACCACTGCCACTAAGATTAGTTTCCCTAATTCAAATGATGTTCAAATGGTATTTGACTCAGGGCAAATATGACTTCTTCACAAGTTGTCTATTTCTGCCCTCTAGCAGTCAGAAATTAGCTACTTTATCATTCAGATATACCAGACAAATGTATACATCATTTAGTTGATGACATTCTGATGGGCATTCCTGCATTCGGCATCAAACCTTGTGGCATTGTGTTAAAACTGTATGTTTCAGAGTGGCCTTTAATTGCGACCAGTCCAAGGCACACCAGTGCCTGTCGTTGCACATTTCCCATACAACGACAAAGGCTACCATCGAACTTACATCGTACTATGCATCGTTGAACTATTGAACATCCAAAGTACGTTTCCCAAAAGTGCCAAACTTTGTTAGTACAACAATTGTTTGAACTATGTTGTTTCAAACACCATAGTTTGAACTACAGTACAATGTTTCTAGATGTGTTCGGTCTGACTTTTACAACAGGAAAAAACACACAATGTCATGTTATGCCTGAATTAAATAGCCTAGGGCATTATATTAAATTATTATCTAGGTTATTAATTCAACCTGCTCATAAGCTACAATAAGATATAACATCAACCATAACAATAATCCAAATATGAGAAGGCCTATTCATATAGGCTCACGTCCCAAAACCATAGTTTTTTACGTAAGTCGCCAACGTAGTTTCCTCCATAGTTCAGACTGTGGTTTTGGGAAACACTTGCGTCGCAACTGTGTGGTTCCAACCATGTAAGTTGCTAATGTAGTTAGCAACGATGCTTTTGGGAAACGCACCCCGGATCTGCTACAGTACACCTGTCAGGTGGCCGATTATCTCATAAAGTGTGCACTCAAACACATTTTGATAAACAAACTATAAAAATATAGATAGAATATATCAACTCTTGAAAAATGTAAACAAAAACAAGTGTCATTATTTTTGTTCAGTATATACAGTTATTTATATTAATGTACTGTAGGCTCCAATCATATGGTTCTAAATGTGTGACCTACTGTATGTAACAACACTGTGTATTACAACATTGCATATTATATGTCAAGCATGTATGCTTGCAGTCTACATTTGGCAGGTGTTTAGCAGGTTGCTCACCTCACATGATGTGTGCTGTTGCCCACTGTAGGCCCTATCAAGAAGTTCCCTGCTGACATCATAGTCAAATTCAACAACACTACTGTTCTGCTGGGCCAGAACGTCACCTTGGAATGCTTTGCTTTGGGGAAGTAAGTGCAGCTGAATATTAATATCCAGCAGCATTTTTAGACATTCATAGCCAAAGGGAAGCACCACATCTTGGATATAAATGAAGCTGTTTTCAAACATGGTGTGTTCGTGGAGGTACTGTGAATACATTAACGCAACAATAATACAATAATAAAGGGAAAAATCATTTATTTGAGAGTAGTGTCTCACAATGGTGTGTATAATATAACCCATAGTGATGGAATCTTCGTAAATGGGTGTATACAGGATATATTCATTATTGAAATACCTTGCTTAATACTTAATTGTTAAATCCATATGAAACCCTTTGTTACACCCCAACCGCTTTGTCCCCAGCCCTGTACCTGAGCTCAGGTGGAAGAAGTTGAATGGAGAGCTGCCGGCCAATCGTGAAGTGAGCAAGGAAGGTGCACAACTCCACCTGTACAACGTGCAGTTTGAGGACGCAGGAAACTACCAATGTGAGGCCATCAACTCTAAAGGAAAGGACTTCCACACTGCGCACCTCTCTGTGGAAGGTACACTGGGGTTTGTGTGTGTGTACATGTATTCATACTTGTTTGTGTGCTCTTAAATAATGTGATAAATGGTTATCAGCTGCAGTGCAATTGTTTGTTCTCTGATTAAACTGAATGGCAGGGAGCATTCAACTCTAACATGGCGATGCACATATTGTATTTGACAGCAGTCAACTTCACCAGGCAAATGTTCTTTGTTGCTCTCCTTGATGCATTGTGCGCTTTTCACCACGAGTTGGATTGCCGTTGCTTAGTTTAGACAGAACATCTCCCGTGAGAGTTATGCACATATATATATATATATATATATATATATAATTTGCATTTTTATTCATTCTGTAGAATTGTGCTTAAATAAACAAAACAAGTATCTACAAATGTACCTTTGCCCTCCTTTCACAACAGCCTTTCCAGAGTGGGTGGAGTACATCAGCAGCACGGAGAAAGACATCAACAGTGACTACACCATGACCTGCCTGGCCCACGGCAGACCCAAGCCTCACATTCGCTGGCTGAAAAATGGCCACACGGTAATGTGCAAACTCATAAGCATGTATTGTCTGTTAAGTGGCTTATATGGTTGTGGCTGTAAAAACACAAATGGGATGATAATGCTCTGGCAGGTCACTTGAAACGCTCTTGGCATGCCTGCCAGCCGTGACAGGGAGGGACAGATTGCACCTTAGGGCAGTAATTATCTAACTGTGGGTTGGGACCCATTGTGAGGTTCCTCTAGGGAAAGATAGTGAGGTTCCTCTAAGTGGATTGTCAGATAATTGCAAGATTATGATCAGTATTATCAAATACAGTTCAATTACATTTATTTCACATTTCATAAAAATGATCTAACATTATTTTGGTATCTTAAAGCAATATATAGAGTGGATACATGTTACTTCAGTTTCTTTTAAACCAAACCAATTACAAATGTACTGTAGTTCCCTGACCTTTAGAAAAGTGTGTAGCAAAAATCCACTGATAGCTGTAGTATTGATAATATAGCATTCTGCCGTTGCTTCAAATTGGGCTTATAAAGCAGTTCAACCGTTTGAAATGTCAAACTGCAATGGGACCACTTTTTATTTTGGTTGTGGGGTTGGGGGTGTTGTCAAAGGTGTAAGTGTTTGAGAGCCACTGCCGCCGTAGGGCACAGCGTCAGGAGAAGGCACCTCTTTGAGAAGGCATGCCAGTGTGAGCTGTGTAACTGTTCCCTCTAACCCGCTGCCACACTTCCATAACAACAACAACTGTCAGCGGTCCCAGGGGAGCAGCGGACTCTGGCGGAGGAGCATGCGAGATCACTTGATGTTTGCTCTGATGCTCCCTGCCACCTCATTACTCATTCATAAAACCTTATTTCTCCATTCAAACAAAGCCATCTGATTATGAGCCTTGCCATCTTTGTCCCTGCAGGCGTGGACAATGGAACAAACATTTTGATTCTGTGCCTGGTATCCACATAACTGCAAAGGTGAAGCGGTAGACTTGTAGAATGGGGACACGCCCATTGCAGTGCACTAGCCCGTTATTTTCCTTTACAGGTTGACAGAAAAGAGATGACGTTGACTGGCCTGACATTTGATGACTCAGGGATGTACCAGTGCATTGCAGAGAACCGCCATGGCGTCATCTACGCTAACGCAGAGCTGCGTGTGATTGGTGAGTGGAGGACACAAACTGTTTTAGGTGCAGTCAGAGTAAGGTCACGTTGGCGGTATGGACGTATGGAAGGACATTTCAAGCTAATTGGAGCTTGTCTGTATCTTTCTTTTGCTTTCAGTACTGTATGTCCAGTATGTATACAGTATGCATGTATTATTTATGTTATAATGTACTGTATGTGTGTGTGTTTTGTATGGATAATGTTTGTTAGGGGAATGTGCCTGAAATAAATAATAAATCAATGAATAACTAAGCACATAAGTAAATATTAGGTTACTTTATGAGCAATACAATGGTGTAGTCTGTGTACAAATGTAAGCACACAATGTTATTGAATGCACTCATGAAATGAGTTTTGTTTGCATTATGCAAATCACATTTCTAATATCTTTAATGATTCATTATCTACGCTGGCCCTCTTTAGCATGCGCTCCTACGTTTGAGCACAATCCAGTGAAGATGGTCCTGGGGGCTAGAAATGGCCGTGTGGTGATTGAGTGTCGGCCCAAAGCAGCCCCCAAACCTCGCATCACTTGGAGCAAAGGCACCGAACTTCTCTCTGATTCAGCTAGGTGAGCAGTGGTGTGCAGAGTGGTGTTGTACAGTCTGCACTGTCCTGCACATCTGCAACTGTTCTTCTTTTTGCCGGGAGCACATAGCGGGACTGGCCAATATGAGCAAATGTCACTTACTGACTGACTGACTGACTGACTGACTGACCTTGTTAAAAAGCCAATGTGCTACATTCTAGAGACAGTAGTGGTAATGCACAATGTAGACAGTGGGTGGCCCCGCAGTAATGCACCAATAGTGTTGGATCCACAAACTCCACAGAAGAAGACAGTAACATTTGCTCAAGCTGACACTGGTCTTCGGCCTATAGTGGTGTGGCGGGTTGACTACAGTAGTTTTGACTTGTTCTTAGATTCGCATATAGCTCTCTCACTGAGACGTCTGTGCCACAAGGCTATCTCTGCTACAGTCTACAGTCTCTCCCACATGCTCGGCTGCTTCAGGGGCCTTTATGGCAACAGTGTTGCATTAATATGCTGGTTTGTTAGTGCTCTGCTCTGTGACAGCGGCTGACATTAAGGTCACATGGACCGATTTGTGTTGTAAGCCCCCGCCCTGTGCTCCACACTGACAGAAGTAGTTACATCTGTGTTTACCTAGACAACCAACACAAAGAGGGGAGCAGTCTGCGACGTGCACACAGAAAGTAGTGTGTAAAGTGGTGACAGACCAACTGGCATTGTGCTAGTTGTCAATGAATAATGTACATTGATACATTTCAAATACATTTAGTTGATGAAAAAAAATAGTAAATGGCGGCTGAGGCTACCGGCTCATCAATAATGATTATTTTTGCATTGATATCAGTACGTCTTATCTTCTTCGCCCTCGGATATTTGACGAGTCTGCACAAATCACATGGAATCTGATATTTTCTCATAAGATCTGGGACACTTTCATATGTGGTACTAAATTGGATACATATCTGATTCTTTTAAATGTGATCTCAATCTGAACAGTCAAATCAGATTTCATGTGACTTTGACATCACTATAGACATTTACTGTGTGACTCGCCCTCGCTATCGTAATCAGGAACTCATGGCCATTGTTGGTCACAATGTGTTACCTCTGCGCAGGAGAAGTTGTAGTCCTACTCGCAAGTGAACGTTCAGTAGGCTAAATAAGGACGTAGTCACTGAATGGTCAGAGCGAGGTGATAAAACCATTGCACACAATACTATGCGGAGAGGATCATTGTCCTCCCGTTAAATAATGAGGGGAGAAATGTTTCTAAATGTGTGTTTCTAATAGCAGAAATACACAAATTAATTAAAAGAAAACCTATTGCATGGTTTTTAACCCTGCCTCCTTGCCCACAATTTGATCAATAGCCCTATGTCTGACTGTTACCGAACGTATCAATGCACACGATCAACGTAGAAAGAAAATGGCTACGGGCAGATAAAATCCACTGGCAGTGTGCGGGCAATGATCATACCTGGCGGAGAAAATAGTCCATGTGAGTGTTTAACAGGCTTTAGTAGCCTACAATAGTCGGCTATTTGGCTTTCTTCTTCCACCTCACGTCAACTTATAAAATGACCGTAATATAAGGCTGACTTTGTTGCTCTCAGTCAATGTTTACTTATATACATTCGACAGGGCGCCACACTGCATGTGACGTCTTGTTCGTTTGAGCATGCCGTGATCAGTTTACACTAGAATCTGATACCTGCCACATTTAACAGGTAATGTCAACATCAAAATAAAAAAAATCGGATGTGACCACTAAATCGGAATTGAGAATTAAGCATTGCAGTCTGAACGTAGACATAAGGGCTCAATCAGATATTACACGGACACTGTACTTGGGAGCTGTCAGTGCTGGAAATCACATGCCTCACATCCAATCAAAATTACACTCTCTTCAGGTTGTTCATCTGGGAGGACGGCAGTCTGGAGATCCTCAACGTCACAGTGGCCGATGAAGGGAGGTACACCTGCTTCACTGACAATTACCTTGGCAAGGCCAATAGCACGGGCTCTCTGACCGTCACAGGTACGTCTTCAGTCAATGCCTCAGGAAGTCCTGATATTAGAGACCCTGTTGACCCGTGACCCGGAAGTGCTAATGAAGAAGTAAACTAACTTACTATCTAGACTTTTTGTATAATAACTTCATTTGACTTTAAACCAAGTCTGTTTTATTAACCAAGTAATCTGAAAAGACGTGGGTTTCTGGGTTTTTAGTAGTAAGTACGTACATTTATTTATATAGCGCTTTTCACTTATATATAATCACAAAGTGCTTGGCAATATACACCAACAAAATAGCCTTGTTGTGAGACCACCACATGTGTCATTGTGCAACATAGGACATACAGCACAGCAATATCTTCATTCAGCTTATTTATTCACCTTAGCAACCTTCACAGATGGCGGTTATATGGTATATGTCCTATATCCTCTTTTGAGCCCATACATTGACTTGTGTGTTGATTTTGTTACCAAGTGCTACCAGGAACACCCAGGTCCACATAGCAACCCTAGTCAAATCCCAGATTATCACTACAATACAGTACATGTTGGGTGTATTTGCCTTTTTGTGGAATTCTGTGTAAATTCTACTGAATGTATTGCACTTTACTGCCCTCTTCTGGCCAAAAATGCTTATTACACTACATCATTTCCATTGCAATAGGACTGCTTCACACTCATGTTTAATCTCTATACCTGTATAAATGTTGGGCATCACATTTACATTGTCTGAGTATAACGTTCCCACCAGCTGGTTGTTCTCTCGCTCACGTCGTGACAACAAAGCTGATAGTTTTCCATTCCTACTTGTGTGTCGCTAGACGCCACCAGGATCACCCTGGCCCCTTCTAACGCTGATGTGACAGTTGGAGAAAACACCCAGATGCAGTGCGCTGCGTCACACGACGCCTCCCTTGACATCACCTTTGTCTGGTCCCTGGACGGCCGGATTATCGATGTGCACAGAGACAGCATGCACTACGAACGAGCCTCGGTGAGAAGACGTCACATAGTTACTTTGGGTTTTCGTTCACAAACTGACCGCACCTTCCTCTTGTCTTAAACACGGAGGTCTTCCAAGTCAGATAGCATAATTATGGACATTTGAGGTCATGGTTGAGCTCTGTAGTGTTTTCATTGAGAAGCTATTCAGCATGCCTGCTTCAAGTGTCCTAAAACGAATGGTGCTATTGCGCCGTATATCAGTTTAATACCGCTCGCATCTATTATCGGTGGCTCTCTAGTGCAGCCATAACCATAAGCAGCGGTTAGCATTTTTCACGTGTCACTTCGTCTACTGGCCAAACGCCATATCGTGATTATGATTGATGATAGCCAGTTTCAGTACACAAGTAATTTTCCCCTCGTACATTTTTTTTAAATGCCGTGTTCCAGTTTATGCTCTTTATGTGGTATCAGCGAAGCCAGCTTGACTCATATACAATGAGTTAACAATAGCCGTGCACCATGGGAAAATATAGGCTTAATACACATTTAACCTTGGTTTGGCTGCCTGTAATGAATATGTTGTATTAGAAACTCTCCTCCCGTTTACCTTATTGAGACATGTTGAGCCTCATGCAGTGAAAGCTGCTTCATTAATTGGACATTCAGGTTTGATTTCTCAATCCTAATCTCTCCGACCTTGGCGAGCTAAAGAGGCTCTCGACAACTCTGTTTAGCCAGTCAGCCAATTGAGTGTGTTTTCAGGCTGTCACAACGTATTTCGATGAAGTTCTAGGAAAAGAGATGAAATGTTGAACATGGCCAAAGTGCTACGAAGACATCAGGAGTATTGGCGTTGGTTGTAAGAGTACCGTCTACATGTTTCCTGCAGAATGGGAGCTCAAACGGCGAACTGCTGATTAGGAACGCTCAGCTGAAGCACGCTGGCCTCTACGCCTGTACTGCCCAGACCCCTGTGGACAATGTGACAGCCTCCGCCTACCTGGTCGTCAGGGGTGAGCTATGACTCACACTGCACGCACACACATGCATGTGAGAGCTGACAGACAGACAGACAGACAGACAGACACACACACACACACATAGGTGTGTTTTCCCAGTTTTCACAGCTAATGTGTCAAGAAAAGGAGCTAAATATTTTGGAAGGATATCCCTCATTTCCCAAAGCTAAACCAGCTGGAAGACACATAGACAGAGAAAGTGTGGACTTATAAACAGCCTCACTCTCAAGAAAAAGAACCACTGGCTTAGTTCCTAAATGATTTATTTAAAAATACAATTAATTTCACTTGCTTCAGTGGCTATACATCTGCATAGCTAAATACAGTTGGTTAAATATATTCTTCCAATAGGATGGGTTACCAAAATAATAAACGGAAATGATGGTGCCACTGTTTTTACAGCCAAATCATGTTTTGATCCTGTCCTTTTGTTCTGATTGAAGTACAATGCAGACACTGTATGCTCCTGCGTTTACGATGATTGAACCTGGAGCAACACAAACTACAGGTGCCAACGCTCATTGTCACCGTATCTGACACCTGCCTGTTTGCACACCCGACGCCTAAAGAAAGCGCATGTGTAAATGTCAGAGAGAAGATCTCTATCTTTCACCACTCACTTGATCGCCGGTGCCGCTGATTGCATGACTTGTTCCTGCAGCCTCTTCTTGGATAACAAGTACAAACGGAACTCCCTCCCCCAATGTACACTGTACGTTTTACATGCTGTACTACTGTGTGCTTCTCGGACGGCTCACCAGCGTGTCCACCTTCAGCTTACCTTACACAGCTCCCACCGGGCCCATAACAGGCCCAGTGTTAGTGGACAAAGGGCTTCTTCAGATAGCGCCCTGACAGCTCCACAGCTCCATCCAGTCTCCGTTGATCCCCATTGGCCCTGAGCAGCGCTGCTGCCTTCCAGAGCAGCCGCTGACGTCCAGGTGAAAGCACCGCGGCTGGCACTGACGTCTCATTTTTTTTCTTCTCTCCCCACCGGAGAGAGGAACCAAAATACGGGGGGGCTGCTCCTAATGGAGCGCCAAATGCCGGAGGGTGGAGGGGATGAAAGACGGCCATTTATCACAGAAGATGAGGAAGTGGATCTGATACAAGAGATTGGCCCGAGCTGAAAACACAGTTCCACACCTGTAGCTTGTTAGTTTTAGGGCTTTGGAGAAGAGCTGAGGTTATTTTCCCCCTGTACACCGACCGGGCAGGGCTGTTATTTTAGTGTAACCTTACAGTCTGGCTTCGCTAGCTGACCGCTTCACTTTATTGACTTGTCTTTTGTGCTTGTTGTCAGTGTGCCATTCACAGGAAGCCTTGGCAGCTGGCCTTATCACTCATACACAGGCATTATTATTTATTTATTTATTTATTTATTTATTTATAATTTTTTGTCATATGATGGTCTCATGTCTACATGGATGTATAAACTACATGCTCACACAACAATGCTCTTTAACTGGATTTATATGTAGAAAACATAGGTAAAAAAATGTCTTTCAGAGAGAATACAGTAGTGGCCAATTACTGACCATTATTATGGTAGTAATCGTCATACTTTTGTAGATTAATTCTTACATACAGTACGCTGTTAGTTGGAAAGCTAACCGGAACACCATCTGGGATTCCTATTAAGCTGGCGTTATTCTCTAGAGGAAGGGAGAGGAGAGGAGTAGAACAACAGCATGTGCCTTAAGCTTTGTTAATGTTTGTCAATGGGCTTTAAACCTGGCCTAGTTCATCAGTTGATCAATTTATTTAAAATGGGCTTACAAGTGGCACTGTTTTGGGTTTGATGTGCTGTGTGGGATATGAATGGAACAGCTGTAGGCAATGCTGTTTAGTGCTTTATTGGCTGAATGAATGAAGAACGTGAAAAGAACAAAGTGGGCTTGAGTATCTGCCACAAGGACATGTTGAGCAGATATGTATGCGCTTTTGAATGATGTGCTAATGATGTTGTAGTCGAGCAAAACTATGACCAGTTGCTATAACCTGGTCCTGGCTAAATCCCAGTTTAACCAATGGTGGAATGTTGAAGCCCCTTATTACATTTGCCTTGCTCCCTTCCCATAATTGCCAAAAAACAAAATGTGAGTGGACATTTCAGAAACTTTCTTGGTGGTAGGTTAAGCCTCGCTTCAATCACGCCGTTATTAATCACAGGCTATAGGTGTTTGAGAAGGTTAATATGCGGTCTCCGTCTCCTCTCATCAGGTCCACCCGGTCCCCCAGGTGGGGTGAGAGTGGTGGAGACCACCGACAAGAGCGTGAGGCTGAAGTGGAGCCGCGGCGCAGACAACCACAGCCCCATCTCTAAATACACCATCCAGTACAGGGACTCCTTCGCTAAAGACGTCTGGAAGGACGCCACGACATGTACGTCCTCTGGCACACGGGCTCGCTCAAAAACAGAGCGTCTGGACGCCTGATCGCCTCTGGTTTGATAATAACCCCTGTACCATTTGACAGGGAGATTTTGACAGGGAGATAATGCAGTAGGCATGTGTGCTGGATGGCGTTTCACAAAGATGAGTCAAATGCAACCACAATCCCTCAGGAATATAGTTAATTCTAAAAATGGACATTCTCTGTTATGTTACGGATGTATCGCTTGCTAAATTCTATGACGTAATGTATACAGCACTATTTCAGCAGAGCTCACCATTTTCTGCAATGGTTGGCAGCGTCATAGTTGACCTATTGTGTTCAGCTCCTGCAGATGTGGAGGGGAATGCGGAGGAAGCCACCGTGGTTGAATTGATCCCATGGACCGAGTATGAGTTCAGGGTGATAGCCACCAACACTCTGGGCACCGGAGAGGCCAGCACGCCCTCCCCTAAAGTCACAACGGAGGAGGCAGGTGAGGTCACGGCCCTTCCTTTGGCTTCTAATGTCATAACATGAGATTTATGGGACTTTCATTAAAGGCCAGAGTCACTCCAAATGTAGTGGAATTGCGGTAGTATGATTAAGGTTTATTCACTGTTTATTGACTGAATTAAAGTATCAGTGCAAATGAGTCAGCAGAAATCCCATAGCTTTGTAGTTACTGTTGCAGAAGCTTGGTGCCAAAGCCACCGCATAAACCTCGATGGGCACTTTGGTTGAAATCGTACACTGACACTCGATTATGAAATGTAAATCACAGACCTACAGTAACCTCTCTTTAACCAGTAATCCTGGTCAGATTTTAGACTGAGCAGCTGGAATGGAGCAGAAACTAGAGCTCCTGCTGCCTCAACGGCATATAATTCCCCAAGAACTTTAAGGTGTTGGCCTTGGCACAACCGCAGACATGGATATCGTGCTTGCGGAAGAAATGCTATTTCAGTAGTGCAACCAGCGATGGGGTACGACCTGTGTGGTTTGGCATTGTTTGTGTGGAATCTGGGCTCAGAGTTCTGCCGTTTGCTGTCATTGTAGTTCCTGTGGTGGCTCCCTCAGACGTAGGTGGGGGTGGAGGGTCCAGTAAGGAGCTGACCATCACTTGGACGGTAGGTCTGAGCTTCACTTCTTCTTTCCACATCAGTGGGAAAATGCCACAACCTCAGGAATCCCGCTGTTCCTTATGCAGCATGCAGGGAAGGAATATTAGTTGGGCATTATTAAAGGGCTCCCTTACAAAATAATCAAAATGTTATTTTTGTGTTTGCTGAAGAGATGTGAAAGAGCTGGACTAATTTTGAACTCTGTCATATGACAATATCATATTAATCAGCCAAAATTCCACTCGGAAACAATTGTTTAAATACGATGTAAAACAAAACAGTTAGATTGTTTTCCATCTCTGGAATGTACAGTAACAAACATGTTTCAATAAAGTTGAAACCAACTGAAATAGAATTTTAAACTCGAAGGGTGAAGCGTATGTTGGAAATTAGAATTTGTAGCCTGACATCGTAAAGAAACTCAATCTGGCAGTGAGTGCTGGAAAATACAGATATTTTAATCTACATAGTTTAAGACTTTTTTTTAACTACTTTCCTGAGGATGTGGACCATAAAAGACTGCATTTGTCCATGTGTGAACAGTTCTTAATATTGTTTTATGAACTAGGAACCGTGTGATGGGGGGTTTGTGCCTCCAGGTGTTACCTTTCTAAAACCATTTACTTTCAATATTTGAGTGTTGTATACTGGTCATAATTCATAAAACCTTCATAAAGACAGATACCACTGGGAGACATGCATTGAAACCGCACATGCACACGCACAGAAAACATTAAAGTGAATGATAAAGCTCAGTTTCTCTGCCTCACTGTGTGATAGATTGCTAGTTTTAATGTGCAAATTGCTTTTACTTGGCTCAAGCCTGGCGGTTGGGTTCCAGGGCAGCTGGTGCTCGGGTGAAGTGTTTAGAAGTTAGCGTGCCTGACACAGGACATATGGGGTGGCGCTGAGGCCAGGAGATGAGCTAGCTGCATGTCGCTGCTTTGTGAATAATGCTCCCTCTCAAGACACGTGTGAATAGTTGATGAACGACCCCGTTTACTTGGTCTGGATCCTGTATAGATCAACCATATATTAACAGTAGTTGATAAAGGTATCCACAGCATAACACACAGTATTATTATTTAAATGCTTACACCCATGTTGGCAGCCTGTGGAACCGCAGTACTACTACGGGCGTAACTTCGGATACATCGTGACCTTCAAAGCCCACAAGGAGTATGATTGGAGGATTGTGACAGTAGCCGATCCCCATGCCCGGCACTACATCCACAAAGACTCCTTCATCCCCCCCTACACTGAGTTTGCGGTGAAGATCAAAGCCTTCAACATTAAAGGAGAGGGACCCTACAGCCACACCGCTGTAATTTACTCTGCACAGGACGGTAAGAATGGGGGAAATCTTCTAGGTCCTACATGTTTTGTATAGGTTTGCTTTGAATAGTGATGCAATGTATGTGTGTTATATTTCATTCATTTAAAACTGATTTGTTTACTCACCTCCAAGTTCTCTCTTTCTCTATTAAAAACAAACACGTGTGCACTCGCACAGACATACACGTCCACGCATATACACACACACACACACACACACACACACACACACACATCTTGACTATCGAATATCTATCTAAAGTCATGTGAGTGCCTGAGCCAATCAGTGACAGGTATGGCTGAGTTGCACACGCAAATGACGGAGATATCTTTGTGCTACCATCCTGATCTCCTGAGCTTCAGTTTGACTTTGCTGCGAGTGTCAGTTTGGACAGGCTTCAGGTACAGGCTTGGGTCCAGTGGTTCAGTCCAATCAGCGTCGTGCTGGCTGGAACCGGGCACGGGATAGATTGATTGATTGGTCCTTTTGGAGATCCATTGTGTGCCATACAGCACTCCTCAGACAGACAGTTAGTTACATTAGACAAGACGATCAATAGGAGCAACACCATAGACAATGACCTAGCACCTCACCATTTGAACCCCCGAGTGCTCCTATACATGCCAGGTGTGACATTATCATGTGACAAACTGTTCATCCAGTCACCTGCCAAGTATATTTTTGGAAGTGTCTGCCCTTTTTTAAATGGACGTCTTCCCAGATGGTTTTGTGCAACAAACCATCTGGCACGCTAAGTTAGTGCAGAGAGACTGAAGGCAGTATTGAACGTCAGACCAGCTTGTCTGTATAACTCTTACGTTTAGTACGTTTAGTACGTTAGTAATGTGTTATTCACATCTTTCCCACGGCTTTGCAGAGAAGAACAGAGAATAATGTCAAAAGGAGCTCTCTCCTTAACAGTATCTCAAATCAGCTTAGCCCCATGAGTGATGAGTGGCTAACACAGTTTTCATCTGTCAGTGTCGCTTACTTATCACAAGTGAGGCTCCAGCTAATAGCCGTGCTTATTTATAAATGTGAGGAATTTTAATACCCCTTGTGATGTCGGCCGCCCCCACCCTCCTCTCACTTGCTGGGGAGATTATCATGATCTATGTTGCATGAACCAGAAAGCTGATAATTTGCCCAAGGATGCAAAGCATTTAGCCTACTTATTAACTTCCACTGACAGACAGTTGAGATAACTGGCTATCCACTGGCAACCCAGATACATAGATTCAGGAAGATGCCTAGTTGCCATGGTGACACACCTTGGGCTCAGGTGCGTTTCTGATTCTGTGTGTATAAAAAAAAAATGCAGACGGCAAATATTGTAAAAGTATATCCAAAGAGAGAGCTCTCTGCCATGCTCTGCCTTGCCAGGGCAGCACGGTGGCCCAGTGGATAGCGCTGTGGCCTCACAGTAAAAAGGTCTCCAGTTTCCTCCACTATCTAAAAACATGTTAGGTTCACTCTCCAGCCAGTGCCATCTGACTAGAGAAGCTGCCAACAATCTGGAGTTAGTCCCTGGGCACTGCCCAGCGGCTGCCCACTGCTCCTTTGAGGGATAGGTTAAATGCAGAGGATCAGTTTCGCTACATGTATGTGAAAATAAAATAAAAGCACCACCTATTTATGCAAATAATTTAAGGGATCGTTGTTTTGTGGGTATGTGTGTTTGAATTAAGACCAGTGAAAGAATGATGGCTTGCTGGTACCATGTCAATGCAGAGATGTATCATTCAAGGATAGTTTCTTGGAACGGATATGTCAGACCTTTGTGCCACTAGCTGGCACGGTAACTCAGGAAGACTGCTGGAACAGTTAAAGAATGTAGACAAGATATTCCTGTCACTGGTCTTGATCCACGTGATAAATGTACATTAGAATAATACTTGAGCCACTGCTAATGACTGCAGGACATTACCAAGTAGGGGTGTAAGAATATATCGATACACCTGAGTATTACGATAATACGTTGAGCGATACTGTATCGATCCTCTAAAACATTGTATCGATAAAAAAATATATGTACAATGTACAAAATACATAAATCTCAAAAGGAGGAAAGATGCTTGTTACCAGATTTAGCTTAGAGCTAATATCCATCTGCAGCCCCTGAGCAAGTTAACATAAGTGCTTCTGTTATTATTTGCAGCGGCACCACACATTGGCCTTGCTATGACACTTTTTCACAAATTAGAAATTGCAATATATCGCCTTGTTACCAGTATCCAAATATATCGCAATATATCGCCTTGTTACCAGTATCCCAATATATCGCAATATATCGCCTTGTTACCAGTATCCCAATATATCGCAATATATCGCCTTGTTACCAGTATCCAAATATATCGCAATATATCACCTTGTGGACCCTGTATCATGATACGTATCATATCGCCAGATTCTTAATACAAAGCCATATTAGCAAGGCTGGGCTACTTAAGCACAACACCATAAACCAGGTAGATCTAGGTTGTTTATGAACCGTGTCGGTCAGCGTTGTTTTTCTTTACGTGGGGCGAATGAAACACGTTTATTAGTTGGCAAAACAGATCACTTTTGACGAGCATGTCAGTAATCTATTGTGCCATGCTCTGCCTCTCAACAGCTCCATCTGAAGCCCCTACCGGTTTAGAGGGGAGAGGCTTGTCTGCCACAGATGCGATTGTGTGGTGGCGACCCATCTCAGCGGACAATGTAGATAGATATCAGGTGAGTCAAATGTGGCTGGGCTGCCATGTCTACCTGATAAAGGGGCTGTATATTACCCATGTGCATCCAGTCTGGGTGCAATAACATTGTCAGATGCCTGTCAGACCTATATGTATTTTCCACTGTTGACCTGGTACTGTAATTTATGCAGGTCAATATTTTATGTAATAATAAACAGTTTATTAACTGCAGTTTATTCAATGTTACGTCACCGGGTTGAAGGCATGTTTATGTAAAAAAAAAAAAATTATGTTTAAGTCGGACACCAACCACTTCAACATACCGGTATGCGCTAGACCAGGGGTGGGCAACCCTGGTCCTAGAGGGCCGCTGTCCTGCATGTTTTAGATCTGTCCCTGCTCCAACACACCTGATTCAAATGAATAGGTTCGTTAGCAGGCTTCCAATGACCCATTCATTTGAATCAGGTGTGTTGGAGCAGGGAGATGATGTAAGAAACTGCACAAATTGCATGCGTATCATATTCATCACATATGTTGTCTTAATTCATAAAAAAAGTAGGCTAGGTTTATTTAGAGATTATTAATACATCTATATTTTGGTTCATCTACATGGTTTGTTTACTGTAAGAATTGTCTTGATTATTGATCATTTCTTAATGTATGTAATATCCTGTATTTCTAATACATTGTTTGAGGTGATTCAATGACATCTGCTTACCTGATAGTTTATATAATGTGGTAGTGGTTGTTGCCTATAATAAGCTGAACTAGATGGGAAAAACACCTCCAATGGCCCGCATGTACTGTAAAGCATGTGACCACTTGCTTTGCTGTACAGTAGTGTAGGTGTCGTCAAACTGTACAAAAAAAGTATTTCCAGCTCTTAGGAATAAGCACTTTCTTGTTTAGGCTATCAGCAATGATGTTTAAGATTGAATGATATATTTTGTATGGTGTCAGCCCTTATGACATGGAGATATATTTATTCTATCAGAATGTTGTTTTCTTAAAATTGCTGGTGTCTGACGCTGTTCATCTTTTGTACACTGTACTAATTGTAAGTCGTTTTGGATATACGCGTCAATGTGTGTCCTACTGTAGGTGAAGTACTGGAGGGAGCAGGACGACAGTGAGACAGGGGCCCAGAGGGTTGTGTCGCCCAGCACAGAGAACCAGGTCAGGCTGGAGGGCCTGAGGCCCCACTCGGTCTACCTGGTGGAGGTGCGGGCCTACAACGCAGCAGGATATGGGCCGCCCAGCCAGCAGCTTCAGATCTCTACCAAGAAACCCCGTACGTTAATTATTTAAAGCACTTACACACCAGCCAAGGCCAAAGCACGTGTCAATCACTGGCCTGCACTTGGCTTGTGTTACCCTCCATTAGGTACTGTGGGTAAGACCTAAACTGACTGGGAATGAAATGATAGACCTTACAGTAACTTCAGTAATACATTGGAATCATAATATATAATAAACGTATAATATGTTTAATGTCACTAATTTTACACACTTATTTTTGTCTTTTATTTTACCAGCTCCAAGCCGACCGCCCAAAATAACTGGTAAAAAATTTAAGGGCCAACTAATAAATATTGCTTGGGAACATGTTGAGCCGCTGGCCAATGAGTCATCGATAGATGGCTACAAGGTGTGTATAATATAACAATGACCTTCTGTAAATAAAATATTTGTTTCAAGTATTAAATGTTTTATGTCATTTTAAACAATATAGCAGCAAACGCCTATTTGTAAATGTAAAGGTCTAGTAGAGTAATTGCATCCTGAGCAGAGAATGACATCACACTCCCTATGTGCGCGTGTTGTAATCTGAGCTTGACCGTTTTATTATTACGTTTTTTTTTTACCTATAATTTACCAGGAAGTCTCCTCCGTTTTTTGTATTCATGGATTCTCTGGCTGTGTGTGTGAGTGAGTGTGTGTGTGTGTGTGTGTGTGTGTGTGTGTGTGTATGCATATGTTAGTGTGTGTAGCCCACAAAGCATTTGTTTTGGTCTGAGAAGTGTGACATCTAGTGGCAGACAGGATAATGTATATATCCTTTAACATGGTTGGGCAACTCGTATCCATATATTGTGTGTGTGTGTGTGTGTGTGTGTGTGTGAGAGTAGGTCCTGTACAGACAGGAAGGCCATTCCACAGGCAGTCTATACACCACTAGCAAGCGGTCCATAGACCTTCCTCTTCACAAGGAGGGCGACTATGTCGCAGAGGTTCGGGCGCACAGCGATGGAGGCGATGGTGCTGTGGCAAGCATCTACATCTCTGGTGAACACCATGTGACTGTTGAAACACTGTATTTCAGTTTCAATTGTACAGTATGATTGATGATGATAATGATGACGATGATGATGATGGCGCCAAGTAATACTGTATAGATCCAAGGGTGTAAACAAATGAAAATATAATATATCTTTAAGGCATCCACAAACACACTCTTTATTTATAGACTTTCATCTATTCATCGGGAAGCTGTGCTTGTCATATTCACTTTATTGACCAGTGAAATATACATTACAGACTGACAGGCAGTATTATTGTGAAAAATAACATGCCGTCTTTGCTCCAAGTAAGATAAATGTATTCAGGTTTATATTCCACACAGTGTGAAGGAAAGCCATATGTGACTCCAATCCTATACTGCTGAGATGACATTGTGTGTGTGAGTGCCCATTCCTGGGCTGTCATTCGCTAGCGAGCTAAGCCCCTGTTTAAAGATGGTGGTGAGGAACCATTTGTTATTGTCAGAAGGCTACTGCAGAGCTGTCAATTTAGGTTTCTTAGCTTGGATGAGTAAAATGGGGATGAAGTCCATTGAGGTTTGCTGACTTTATCCCCTTTATCGGGTTAGTGTTGGCTGGCTCGGCGGAGGGAGGGGGGTCTTAAGTCCCTGTAATTGATCTTGATGAGTTGAGGAAACCCCTGTAGCATTTCTTATCCCTTATCGTTCAGCACAGACCCACCTGACAGCTTGGTTTCACAGAGCTGGGAATTGAAGCCGCTGGGGATTTAAAATGCAGGGCATTGACAAATGGATGGGCATCTATGGTGATCACCGCACAGATGGAATATTATAATGCAGCCCTCTGTCCCAAAATGTGGCCTTCAGGTTGATGTATGAGAGTGGACCATTGTAGCACATAATTTTATAATACACTTATAAGATGAATCCCTCAGGTTAAAAGTCTTGTTTTTTCTAGTATTCTGCTTATTTATCTTTTGACACGTGTTCAAAATACATGCTTAAAAAAAAATTATGATCCCCAATTATTTTCTTTGGTTTGAAGTGACTTTCCCTGTGTGTCCCAGGTGGAGGTGTCATGGCCGCCTGCTCGCTCAGCCTGCTGAGCCTGCTCCTGGTGACTGTCGTCTGTCTGGACCTCTGAATGTAGCGTCGTCTTTGTCTTCACTTTCAGTGAAGGAGACTTTTGTAGGACTGATGCCTTTGGGGACTTTTTCCACAGTCTTATTTTTATTTTGTTTTAGGTTCCACCCTACAGCCAAAACAGCATATTTCAAGTATCCCCTCTGGAATGTTTGTGGAATAACAAACCACACAACAAAATGCTGAAAACAATTGGATATGGACAGCCCTTATTTAATATCTACAAAGCTTCTTTGACGGAGAGTCGGAGAACAACATATGTTCAATATGCCTTATGTAAACAAATACTCTTATCTTTCACAATACTAAAGGCAATCAAAGTATTTACTGTACAGCACACTATTGCCAGGCTAGTTAGCCTTTATAGATCATGAAGCAGACGTTTCTTTTAGATGGACAATACAGTCTTCAGTGAATGTTAGGCTGCATCTGATGTGTGAATAATCTTGACGACGCATTCCATAATATTATATAACAGGTAAACACTTGTGAAGGATAAGTGTACAAGTTTATGAAATTGTCGTGTTTTAAAAAAAAGTTTAATTGTCAGGTGTTTCAGTTTTACATTTTCTTTTCCAAATGAAGCACAGTTTATGTTATAGAGATACAGTCAAAGCAACTCATAGAAATACATGTATATTATGTCATGCTTAAATAATATACAGTATGCAAAAACTTGTATGGTTTGTTTTTGTATTACAATTACAATTGTTGTATTATTTAGGACAACTAGATTGACAACTTGCAATCACTTTCCAAATGATAAGCAGTGCTATATTGATAGAATTATCTGAATTAATAATCAGACCAGTGGACAGTGACAAATGAAGGCTTTGCAAAGTTGAATGTAACGCAAGATGATAGATAGGGAACATTCACAGCCAGTAAACCACATTAGATTATGCTCTTTGGATTACCTGCAAGAAACCTCTGCATGACAATTACTGTACAGTAGCTGTAAATGCATTTACTCATGGCATTACCTTATAATACTTGGTTTGGAAAACATGTTGTTAGTGTTCAGATTGCTAAAAAACTGTTTTGCTTTGACTGTATCATATATTCTTAGTACGAAGCTCGTGCTTTGTAAAAGAATGTTGGCATTTCATTTATTGTAAATTGTCATATTTTCTGTCATGGCTTCATGTACGCTTTTTTACTTAATTTTTTACTTTGTAACATCTGTGGTGAATTGTACTGCCACATTTGCCAATCAATAATTGTGCAATGTCTTTACGTCAGTGGCCACTTTATATTTTCTAATAACACAACTTGCCTAGCTCTTTTAACAGTAAACTATGATATCATCGTTCGTAAACTGGTATGGGTGTTAATTGGATATAAAAAAGCAAAGCCATTCACGTCAGTGGTAAGAATCCTTCCAAAGCTCATGAAAATTATTTCTGGTGTTATATTAACCGTATGGGTTAAATGTGTCCAGAGATATATAAGCGTTATCAACAAGTGTTGTTTTTTGTGATTAATAATATATTTGTATGTTATAGCTCACCTCTGGTTGGACAGTTAAGAGGTTTATCATTTCCCCAGGAGGATAATGAAAGCTGCGTTTTGGATAGCTCCACATATAGATTTACATTTGAAGTGTTCCGATGCAAAAACCTCTAAGTCCATATGACATCATTTGTTTTTAAATTTGCAATATTTAAATAATTAGTAACATTTTTGGAAGATGTTTTTTTCTTTTTAGTCAGTGACAAATACATTTTTCATTGCAATAAAGGTGAAATTAGTGAACACAAATATAGAAACCTAATAAATATTTCTGTTTTAAATAGCTAATTGCTTTGTTCCAGATGGACTTAGACATTTTTTAATCTGAACTGTTCATTTTCTGTGACATGCTAGCCATGCTTCAACATTGTGACTATGTTAACATCCACCACAAAGTGCTTTTTCCCCCAGTTTCCTCTCAAGCTAGACATAATTTCAAAGTTGCCAAATGCATGAATGCCTTGAACTTTGACATTTTGGTGGAAACTATGGCTTTACATTATAACATGCATGAAACGGGAAAACAACGTGGAACCGTATACTACATACTGTACTTTGCAACCGATCACGTCATATTAACATTTCAACCTGTCAGTTTTGTGCAAAATACATTCCATTCCTGAGTGGCAAACCTTTACGTCAGAGACCGAGACAATGTTGATATGCCTAATGTGTGCATTAGCTCGTTATTAAGCAAGTCATGTCAGCAAGAGCTTTTTTGAAAGATTCTTTTTGAAACAAGCTTTTCAGCGAAGGGATTCTCACTTATCCAAATTCAGATTAGATCCTTCAGTCTGGGTTCAACAACATCACTGGTGGTTGGTTTTCAGCACAGTTTGACTGTTTTACTGAAGTTCATTGCTTCACTGGATATAAATGGAACATGTTGCGATGGATGAAACTGAAATCGCATTGGCAGGATTTAAAAGGAACAATAAAAGTGTAGTTAACTATTAGACCTGGTCTTTTGTCATTCTGTTGTATTGCCTTCAGAAATGTATTATCACTGGACATTAGTGAATGTGTTATTTCAAATAGAAAATATATATTGCATATAAAACTTGAGTGGGATTATTATAAAGGAATAATATGCAGAATATGAAGAAGCATTTATCAGATTTTGGACTGTCTAATTGTAAGTAATTGGAAATCAAAAATATTAACTGATTTAGTGTTGCCTTGGACACTAAAGTCTGGTTAATTGTTTGTGCGTTGATATTTCTATAGGGTTTATTTCTAGTGGGGTTCAGGGCTGCTTGTGGTTTAAAGAGCCTGGTCTGTCACAAAAGTGATGATGAACACATGTTCTCAATTACGATTTAAACTTGAATTTCCACAAAATAAAATCTACCTTAAAATAATTAAAAGATTTTTGCAAAAAACGTTATTGTCTTCAAATTATCTAACTCTGTAGCATATTTTGTAAAATGTTTCTAACAAATTCATAGCACCACCTTGAAAATATTAAATGGCACATACATCTATTATTCACTACAGTATTTCTGTCTATTATGCCTTTGAAATGTGTGCATTATTGTAGATATTTGTATATATTGTAGCCTTTTTTCAAACAGCCATGTATTGAACAAATCTGTTTGCTTTAACTTTCTCTTTCTACTTCTAACAAGAGGTGGCGGACTCTCCTTGGATATTTTATTTTCTGTTCTGAGCAGAAAACATGTTTAGCCTATGCAATCTGCAATCAGTAAACCACCAGATGAAATAGTGTTGATATCACATCAATCTGTATTGATGTTAGAATGGATTAGAATAAATCACTGAATCAGATTATAGCATCTCTACCTGTCAAAGGATCTGTGAATGGCTAAAATCCAGAACATTGGGAAAGAGGAACTCATTATGAGCATATGGCCTTTGTGTGATAGAGAGGGAAGATTGGCAGCTCTAGCTATGTGTCATTGAATCTGCCTTGCTACAACGTTCAGTCATTCATTATTAAGTGTCAAATATATTTTTCCAAAATATCTGATAGCAAACACAGCAGGCTACTGCCTAGGAGAATGGTTTCAGTTACCAGTGAAATAATACAAGGGAAATACACACTTTTTCCTTATGACCACTTTGGCCATCTGTTTTTGTGAGACAGGTGGCACATCCTGTTTTTGCAATTTGATGCCAGGTCGGTTTGTGGCATCATACAGAACAAATTGCCCATTGTCATATCATCATATTACACTTTTACAGAGTAGGACATGCGATGTCATGCTATGTCATGTTATGCCAGACACCAGACTCTGGGCAGAAGGCTTATCCTCATACAGCTATTGCATATAATCTCCCAAATCAAGTTCTTCAATATTGCAGCCTATTACAGGGACAATCGGTTCCTCTTGACCTGATTTTCTTTAAAAAGCATTTAAATTAGTTGGGAATCAAATAGTTGTTCCCCCAGCAACCCTTTCATTTTATTTTTATTTTTTTTGTATTTATTTTATTTCAGCAATAGTTTGGGCTGACTACTTTACAGTACAGAACTAGATTGACATATTTTGAACATGATAATGAGGGTGAATCATTTGAGAGTATGAGTGTCCTCTAGTGGCATGTATACGCAGTACACTAGGGATTAAGTTCTATAACCAAAGAATTTCACGCTTTGTGGGATTGTAAAATATGATATATTGCAGTGAAATTAAACATTATAAAGTACTGATGATAACTTGATGCCTACATGAATAAATGATAGCTGCACTGGACACGCTGGAAGTGGAATGACGTTGATTCTGGGAGAAAGTGTCGGAGGTGACGGTCGGAGAGTAAAGTTTCCTGGCCAGTGCTCCCTCCTCAAACCCATTTCGTGTGAGCAGTATTCAACTTTCAGCGCAGCCTGTACTGCGCACAGACAGACAGACGGACAGACAGACAGACAGACAGAGCCTGTTATAAGAAAGCATAATCTTTTCCCCCTAGTCTGGACTTTTCGCTCTCTTTGTCTTAAGTTGCCTCATAACTCCACGTATTTGGAGGAGCGTCTTGACCGGTCTTGACATGTGTGCTGACTGCCCCAGTCCTTGCAGAGACGAGGGGGCCATCTGCCAAGTGAACTCCGGCGAGATGGGTTCGCAAACCACACAATATTTCGATCAACCAGATCGAAATACTATTTGTCAAAAAGGATGTGGACTTTTGCTGCCTCGCGAAGACGCCGTTAAAGGAAAACATTGTTGTCTGGATGCACTCCGTGAGTTGACCGACGCGCTTGAAGAGAGGAGCGCACGTCTGGAGCATGAAACTTGCATGGCGAGGCTCAGGTGGAGTAGAAGAGAGCAGCGTCTCCTGGCACAGGTGACTGCCCTACAGAGCGAAGCCCAACTCGCTGCCCTCAAGTACCAGCGAAAACTGCACCAATACATGCTGAATATAAACAGCATCGCAGAACGGGTCATTGGGTTCTGCAAGGTGAGAGGATGCATTATGCAATGCTACAGTGTCTAAAACCATTATTAGGCTATAAGTGGTATGGTATGTCCGTGTGTTTAAAATATTTATTTCTGATTCAGCTAATTAGGAAAACTAGTGTGTTTAGGCTATAACTTACAGAAACGCCATTATGTTTTATGGGCACAGAATGACTTGAGGACGATTGATGACGGCCAGGTATCAGAGAAAACGCCATGCACCGAAGTAGAATCACAGTCAAAAGAGAACACCACAGCAGAGGTGAGGGAAATGTATCATAATGTACCACACAATGGTATCTTTCCCAATCCCTGCCTGATCCCAGCACATTTCAACAGAGTTATCCCACTTTGACACACATTATGACACAATCTACCTCTGTGTCTGTATCATAATGTGGGATTTGATTAAATATAACAATTAGTTACCTTTAATGAACAGCGTCTTAATGTGTTAAGGCGAGAGGGAAAGCTAACCTCACAAAGTATGTGTGGTCCAGCCTACTGTTTTCATAACATCACCATTGATTATGTTTTTTATATTGGATTTGAACTACAGTAGGCTACTAGCTTTAGTTGATGCATGTGTTCTGTTTCAGCACTCTTGGGTTAACCCTGACAGACAAGCTGTTGTTGGAGCATATGTTTACTTTGGGATTACATGCTTCTTGTTTGCCATTGAATGGTATATTTCACTGGCTAAAGAAAGCTTATGGATGCTAATCTGCCTACAGCCATAATGTTTGCTTGGCATGGTGCCATTTTATTTGACATGATGACAGTGTGTGTTTAGGGAAAACATTATTATACTGTCTGTTGTACATTTAGTAGTATAAAACACAGACAAAATCATGTCATTTTACATTGTGTACGTCATAAGCGACGCCTTTTCACCTGAGGCACAAAGACCTCTGACATCTTCAGACAGGAGGGCAGAGAAGGGGCTACACATACCAGAGTATTCATCACATTTTGTCCAAAGTGAAGTTAAACATGTTTCTATACAGTGGTCTTTGACCTTGTCTTTGGGTCACAGGGGATCCAGTGTCATTTGTTAGCAATGCCTTCAACGGCCCCTCTGGATATTTTTTCTGGGTGGTGTCTTCCCAGGGAACATTGAGGGTCAGCATACCATATCACATTTCACTTTAAATCACTTCATCCTAAAGAAAAGTGATGGAAATTTGGTGGAAATGTATGTGCATTAGCACATGTTAGGCTGTCTTTTTTTTCTTCTGTGGAGTGACAACACACAAACCATTGTCCTGGTATTACTTAGAAATGATTTCACATTAACCATTAATCCAAGGTCTCTTAATCTCTGTTGATGTATGGGTTTGTTAGTCATACTGTATTATGTAATTCATACAATACCATATACTCATGTATTGTACAGTACATCAAGCAAGCATATTGCTGAGTAATTTGTGAACTACATTGGATCCAGCCAGTCTAACTACTATTATTTTTAGTTTTTTGAAGAACTTATTTTGCTATTAACATTGTTATGGTTTTACTGCTATATTTCATTATAAGGCTATTTCCTTTCAATTAGCAAGCTCTCAGAGATGCCCACAGCTCTCAAAAGTTGTTAGCTCTCTGACCAGGGACTTGGTGTTATGTTTGGGCCTCGGGTAAGGTTAAATGGTTTTAATGATGCAAATGGTATCGTTCAGCACATTTAAATGTATTCAGCATGCTGAGAGGCTGATAAGCCTATTTGTGATTAATGATGAAAATGGTTTGCTTTCTGCTGCCAGTACTGGGCAGCGCACACGGCAGCTATTTTCAGATCTGTCTCTAGGCTTGAATTCTGCCGTTTCTTTAATAGTTATCTCCCTATGTTTCCCTATTGCTTATACAATGTCTGCAGGACTGTCTTCTTTCAGTCCTGTCTTCTCATCAACATAACTTTTTTTGAATAGTGGAAAACTGGACAGTTTTCTCTTTCTGTGGGGAAAATACATAAGGTTGGGTAGCTGATTTGAGTGGGTGACATTCAAAGAGAGAGAACTGTGGGCAGCTAACGTTGAGCTCACAATGAGTCACAGGATTCCTCCGTGCACCTACAGTATATGGGCTGCTATAATGTTCATCCGGCTGATTGTATTACTGGCGTCATGCAGGGACTACAGCTGGTGGTGACTAAGGCTAATACTGAAGTGGAATAACGGAACATAGACAATGTTTTAAACAGCAAAAGCCCTATTCACCACATCAAAAACATAACCTCCTCATCATTCGCCCACGCAATTCGCCAGTTTGTTTGAAGCCAGATGTAGGCTACATGTAACCTGACAAGACCAGATATCTGTGTCTGTTAAGACACATCCATCTGGGGAGCCATCCATTGAAACGGGTTCAAGAGGCCAGGCGCTTTAAAAAAAAAAAATGTTGCATGTGATTGGACAAACCTCTGAACCAGCAGTCTGTTGTTATCCACTTTTGCATTGGGAAAGTCGAGAGAAGATTGTAAACATATGTTATATTGAGAAAAGCCTTTGCTCTTCTAATATTCAAATTAAAGTGATGCTATGTTGTATCATCTCTAGGCGTTTTCGACTCGAGTTGTTTCCAGGTCCCTACATCACACCTAAACCACACCCATAGCTAAACTATGACGCTGATTGGCAACACACAAGGTATACTGTACTGGCCTGAATCACCTCGATTTCCAAGCTCTCCAGACTGATTCTCACAGTAAAGTTAAATTGACAGCTCGCGAGATGAGGATGGTCTCGCGAGGCTAGGCTACATGTACAGATAAAAAGAATAACCACACACATCTGAAACGTATCCTCCTATCTTAGGAGCCGAAAGGACCAACATCTAATTACTATATAGTAGGGTAGAAAATGAATATTATGTGTTAGCACATTCTCCTGGGGATAATAATAAGGTTAAATTAAAATAGACAGTGTGTACGGTAAATAAAGTTACACCTACAGTAGAGTCAGTATTACAGTAATGGTGAGAGGTCTGTGCAGTGTTACAGAGTAAAACACTATTAGGTGTCTGCAGTACGGTTGTTACGGGCCGTTGGCAGGAACATTTCAGCCTTCTTACCGGATGAGAGTACGGGGTACGTGTGCATTAAGCACTGGCTGCTGCTTGTTGCTAATGGACCAGGAGATGGGAAGGAAAGATGGTAGAGTGGAGGGAATGCACAACTTCAGTATTGGTTTCATCAATATCCAATCTTGTGTGACAGGAGGCTTTGAAAGCATGCTTTTCTGTTTTGGCTCATAACAAAACATGATGAGAGCAGAATGCTCTGTGACAACAGATAGAGTGATGTATGGCTTGCTATTTCACGTGGGCTGATTTGATTGTAATTTATTAATATTCTTTTCAGCATAAGGTCCCTAAACGGAGGATGATAGCCGATAAACATTAGTGTGAGTGCGGTTGTTGTCCTGGTTGAGGAAAAATAAACCAAACAATTGAATTTAGCCATGTGGGAAATGTTGAAAACGGTCACGTACAGATGGTGTCACAATTGCTCTACGCTTTGCAGCACATTTATTGTTAATTGTGACTGTTTGTCTTCAAATCTATAAAGTGCATCAAAGCATTTAGTCAGTGTGTGATACAGAATTAATTCTAGAATTCACTCTAATTGAAGTGCTGTATAAACTAGACTACTCCTTATGTAATTCGAATCCCCTGTATACTTTGAATTTTTCTATTTAGTTGGAAGTATAAATTGAGCTGACAGTAGCTCTTGTCAGCATCTGTTTAGTAGTCTATGGGTATGCCATATTGTGTTTGTGTTAACCCCCAAGGTGCACTTTACCCTTTTTCTGCTGTGTTTAGGCTGTCAGTTGTCCAGAATGTACATGGAAACTGTTTATCCACGTCCATTGCCAGGGAGAAATGGCCGCCCTGTTGGCCATTTCCTATGTCCTGTCTCATTTGTTCAAAGTGCACCATTGAGTTCTAATACAGACTGCATTAGATTTAGCTCTAACATCTGGCTATGCATATTACTAAATAGTAATGCACAGTAAATTGTCTATTTTAAACTCTGTTAAAGGGTTGGATATTCCATGTTGCATAGTTTAAATATCTTATTTGATTTCAAATTGACATTGCATTCATTTTAGCATATTTACATGCAACTTAATGCACACTTGGAAAAATGTCACTACTGTAGCTAAAGGAATTTGCACTATTTAGCTTTGGTCCTGGTTTGGCAAACACATTGTTATTCCACAGCACTAGAGATGTGGCCCAGAGGCAGATACGTTGTTGAGATTATGGCATTTCAGATTCCAAAGGTATGAATGTAGACCCTTAACCTGCAAGCATTTTATGTACCCTTGTGAGTGGTGTTTTTTTGCTGTTGTTGCTGTTGGTGTGTACACAGTACAGTATATGTTTGTATGGAGGTCTACAATACTGTCTGTACTACTGTGTATGCACTAGTACAGACAGTACTACAGACAGTGTACTACTGTCTGTAGTACTGTGTTCTGATGTCTACTGTACCTGTTGGACATGGGCAGCCTGTCCACCTCTGTTGTTTCAGGCACAATGGTGTGAAAAAGACAGCTGTTCCAGTGTAGGACCACCATGCATGTACAGGGAAGCATTCTGGGTAAATTTGTCTGACTGTACTTTCTGAAAGTAGCTTTTAGAACGTGGATCGCATACTGGTGCCAGTGTGGGGCTGGGATGTAAATCATGACTCTCTTGACCTACTGTACGATTAAGTGAACTGTTTTTATTAAACGTCAATGTCAATAACATCCTTCTAAGAAATCAGATGTTCCCTTTAATTATAAATTATTTGATTTATGAATTTAAAATTATTACAGCACACAGCTGGCCATTAAGCAGTCCCTGATGAGTGGGTGTTTTGTGTGTGTGTATGTGTGTGTCTTTGCATATATTTGTGTGTACACTATGCATCTATCCATGACTATGGCAATATATCAGAATTATTCCTCGCAGTTAGAAATTGTCTGTTAAAGTAACTCTCTCTCTACCATGGCATCTCATAAATAAATAAACAAATAAATGTCAATTTTACTGCTATTAATCACAGCTTGAGGGTAATGCAATAATGGTGCAGCCTACTGCCTGTCGATAAAAGCATTTCCATTTGTAGTTCCTTTCATTTTCATAATGTGATGTCTAAGTGCAACATTCACAGAATGGTTGGCCTAATAGAGAGGATAAGCAGAACAAAAGATGTTAGTGAACAGTAAGTGCACCCTTTGCCAATGATGTCCATATACAGTATCCATCCATCCATCCATCTTCATCCGCTTATCCGGA
Organism: Amblyopsis rosae; assembly: GCA_025399935.1. NCBI lineage: Eukaryota > Metazoa > Chordata > Actinopteri > Percopsiformes > Amblyopsidae > Amblyopsis > Amblyopsis rosae. The sequence continues at coordinate 38 of JAODTR010004235.1, read as the reverse complement.
GTCGGGTCGCGGGGGCAGCAGCTTCAGCAAGGGACCCC
>JAODTR010004234.1:0-12206 GCA_025399935.1 Amblyopsis rosae | reverse complement strand
GCAACAACTAGCCTGAACCTACTCCCCTTCTCATTCATCAAACTTTGTCTTTCCTAATATCAGTATCTACAATCTTGATGCATCGCTCCCCCTTAACCTTAACCGTACGCTCTCTCTCTCTCACACACACACTCTTTGGACAAATACCTACATCTGCCTGGCTTTCTTATCTACTTTCTTTTAGTCTGTCCTTTCATCTTCATTTCCATATTTTTTTCTCTCTCTTTTTCTAGTTATACAGATGATGTTTGGTATTGTATGCAAATGAGAGCAGAGGGTGACTAAGCAACTGTCTGTTTCTCGTTTACTTGGTCTGGCTGGGTAGATTGATAGTTTTGGCCTCTGAACTGGAGACGTATCATTGGCGCGCACACACACACACACACACACACACACACACACACACACACACACACACCCTTCTCAAACTCTGGATATTACAACCAGTGTGGCAGGGATTTTTTACTTAACTCCAAAACGTTCAAATCACATTGATAAAACAATGCAACGCACGTCTGCAAACAAACACATACACCCCATTCATGGGTTTGTCCACCGCATAATGGGACAGACCCACACACAGGTGCACATTAAGAAAGATCTGGTAACATGTCCAGGTCTTAATCCCTATTAGCCTTCACTTCAGCCTGCTGTTGGATTTAGCTGCAAAATGCTGTGAAGTGAAGCAGTAGTCCTAAACACAGAACTAAATACACAACAAATTACCTTAACTTGTGCTGTACATAACAGATATACACGTTTGATAATGGGTTTGTATACCTGACGACCTTAAGCAGTCACATAATAGTTTTTTATTTCTAAAGTATTGTAAACACACACACACAAACACTCACAAATCCTCTTGAAACCACAGGGTTGAGAAGCAAATAGAGAGGGAAACAACAGGTGGACATACCTGTGCACGTGTGTGTGAGTGTGTGCGCACACACACACATGCACGGTCTGCATGAGTCAGTGCCTGCATCTCCTTAGGAGACAGTGGAACATTGTCTTCCAGGAAAAGATCCCCACAGTCCGTTCCAGACCACGTGGGTACTTGGCAAGGCCACATAGCACTGCCTCATTTAAAGACGTCTCCCGTTGAGGGGATTACATACAAGACTGTGGAGCCTACGCTAGATAGGCTGCTGGGGATAGTGATTGCATGGCTTGCTCTGCAGCCTACCTTGTATCTTCCCACTGATCCGTCTCCATTGGCACAGGCACAAAAAAACACACCTATAGAGCCACATATGGGTGGCTCAGCGGTTAGCATGTTCTCCCTGAGTGAATTAAATGCACTAGTTTCTTTTCTTGTATTTTTAAGACAATATGACCATAATGTGGCCATGTGATTTAATTAAATGTAATATATAATGCAATATTGTCTCAATACAATACAATACACTGTGTAGTGCGGATAAGCGTACAATTAATACACTACAGTATATGTTTTAATACTATTGGTAAAACACTCTAGATAAGCAAACTTCCCACTGACCAATAGGAACAGGATCTGCAGGCGGCAGATGTCAGTTTCTAGCATCGGTTAGTTTTAGCGTTCACCTCTGGAAAACAAGACAAATGGAGCGGAGTAAATGTTTGATAGCAGCGTGTGTAATAATGTTAGCGTGTCAGAAACAGTAGCTTCTGGAACGGGAAGCGCTAACACTTCCGTGGATAGTCCTAACTGCTGTAGGTATCTTCTAAACAAGCGTTTCACACACACCTACTACACACATACACAATCAGGTGGTCATCACTGATTACCTGCGCCACGGCCATCTGCCACCCCACAAGCACAAGCACACCATGTTCTATTACTGTAGGCCACAATATGATTTACTGTGTACCCTATAAATTCCATAAATATTGTAATAATGCTGGTGCATACTTTGATGATTACTTCTAGCATAACTTTAAATTGTAAAAATGATGTTTTAGGAGAATTACATTTGTTTTGTTTTTTACAATCATCTGTTATTAACCAAATCAAGCCCTACTGTTATATGCCTGCCTATGAAAAAACACAAAGCTATGGTGCACTAGAATATGTGCATTTATGTTTGTCAAAATGCAGTACAAAACACTGCTCTTCCACAGCACAAAAGACAACACAAGTCAGAAACCAGTCAGCTGAATATTTATTTTAAGTGAGGTTGCCATGGTCACGCTGTTTTCTTATTTCATGCAGAAAGCACCGCTGTAGCGACATGTTTGTCTTTATATAATGACACTTTCAATCACCATACTCCTCATGATTGGTCTATTAGCTACCGGTCAACACCTGGGCCACAAGACTGGACCCAATCATGACTAAAAATCTACAAATACATCGAGGGTGACTTGAAAAATAGTACTACAGGTTTGTATATGAATAAAATAGCAAATGAGAGCGATCATATTTCTGTGATGTCATTGAATCACTATAACGCAATAAGGGTTATATTTATTGTGGCATGCGAGATTTGGAAGGGTCATGTGCAACCCCAAGGTGAGGTGGGAAGGATAAAGTAGGCTGGATGTTAGACATGGTGAGTAAAACTATTTATCAATGTCAGAATGATGAGAAGCATTAATAAAATATATCTGTGTTAGATATACTGGAGGCATTTTCTTCAGTTTTCAGAAGTCTAATACCAAAGATTTACTGTCGATTAGTTGGATGTAATCATTTAAATAAAAAATACCTAAAACCATCAAGCACTTTTACATACACCGTGTATACTGTATGTATATATATATATATATATATATATATATATATATATATACACACACACAGTATACAAGTGTATAATATAATAAAATAACAGCAAGGCAGCATCCAATGGGGCCAGTTTAGCTGTGTGCAGTGGCTAAATAAAATAGTGATTCTCTGTCACATGTTGCCGGGCCAACAGTAATGTTTAAGGCGGTCTATATTGACGTATATATTGATGTATAAAAGTAGGCCACTAACAAAGCCATTACAAAATAATTTACATATTTTGTATATATTTATAGCACAGGTTGTATTTATGGTAAATGCTAGAAAATAAGTTTGGGATCAAATAATTCTGAGGACCCCCTGCAGTACCTCTAAAGACCTCCTAGGGGTTCCAGACCCCCTGTTGAAGACCTCTGTGCTAGACCATGCATCAGCTCACTTGACAGCATTTCCATTCTGGCAAAAAACAAAAAAACATTTGACAGTGTTTTCATGTGATAACAGAATATAGTGGGCTCAAAAGTGAATCATCCACACATTTGTGTCCTTACTACTTGACAAGATGGTTTTTCATGCCTATTGTGTCTTTAATCTAATGTTCTCACTCCAATCGTCTAAAAAGCATTATTTAATATAAAAAGAAGAGGTCTATGAAGTAAAACACTGATCAAAAGCTAATTTACTTTATTATGGCACTAGAATGACACTTAAGAAACAAACAAAAATTAACACATGCATTTAAGAGAAAGAAAATTGGGGGCTGGACAGAAAAATGAGAAATCACATGTTCCACCACCCTGTAATACATCATCCATCCAGTGAGCTTGAAGTTATCTAATACATACACTTAGAAATATATAATATTCCTGTTCCATATTGCCTATCTGGTTCTCAAACATCTAATGGATATGTCTACTTCAGCATATTGCATATCTCAAATAATGAGAGTCGTCAGTAGTCATTCAATATGCCAGCTTTACTCTGAAAACCATGGAATCCAATTGAATGCTAAAGAAGAAGGTGATCGAACAGTATGTTTTCTAAGGGTTAATAGATCAAATGATAGACATACTGCAGTATTTTGACACAGACATCTTTATATGGATTGTGAGTGTATGTATGTATGCATGTATGTATGTATGTATGTATGTATGTGTGTATATATGTATGTATGTATGTATGTATGCGTGTATGTAATACACTACTTTCAAGTTTTTGTGTGTGTGAAAACTTTCCACCTGAGGTCGATCTGCAAAAATGTTGTACAATATACCATGGTTCATCACAGTTTATCAAAATGGTAGACACGAGAACAAGTGTGGTCCAAGTCACAAGCTACTATGGGTCCTTGTTGCCTTCCCATAGATTTAACTCTCCACAAATATGCATGGGTATTCTCTAAGATTCAACTACACTCAAGTAGCCCTGAGTCATAGAGCTATGTCATCCTACAATGTGATTTATGGGGTACCAATTTGGTGGGGCTTGGTGAGTATCGATCATTTGGAGATTTGCAGGTAAATTAACAAAGGAAAGTACACTACACCGACTAAAATACTTACCGTTAGATTCCTTTTTTCGGTTTTGCGTAACCCATTGCCTCACTGTATATTGCACTCTCTACCATTCTGGTACCGAAGTAGCTCAAACAAACCACAAGACAAATATGATTTTCCCAAGTCTTTCCTATTTTAGCCCTTTCATGGGTAAAGCTGACATAGCAACGGTGGCCACGTCTAACAAATGGCCGCCCCTCTACCACACTACCCACATATCTTCTCAGCAGCTTTCATGTGTCGATTCCTCTATTGAAAAGTGCCCTTTGGCTATTTTAGACTAGCAGTTTTCTTTCTTTTGATTTCTAGCTCCCCTGCTCTCACACAGCCAGAGACATGTTGTCATAATATGGCCGTTTTAGAACATAAAATATGGAATCCTTTGACATTCCTTCACTAATTCAGCTCATTCAACTCATACGAATTCAGCTAAAGAGAAATAATAGGTTGGCTGATGCTACTTTTGGTGATTTGGTGGTTATTACAAAAACACTTGTACAAACATATGACCTTCCTCAGAAAATCCCTTAGAGTGAATATTTGGTCTAGTCTGAAGAGCACTGGGCCACTTTAATCCTGCTTTTGAGAGAAAACCATTATCCTTTGGAGTTTTAGATAGCTAACATAATCACTACCCTGTTAACTAATCATTGCTATTTCATGTCTGACTCCTATCCGCTTCCTGTACTAGTGTTTTAGAATTGCTGAACCGTTAAAGCTTCCACATCTTGAGCCAAGTCTAAATCCTGGTTCAGCTAAAAGGCCCTTTGTCGTCATCAGGGGCAACCACATATCCTCAAATGAGCAACCACATGATCCTCCTGGGCAACAGAGGAGACGTCGACACTCAGAAGCCTTTTGTAATCCCTTGAGGTGAACCCCAAGCAGCCAAACCGTAGGAGTGACACAACAGACAACTCACTGATGACTCACTGATAATCAGAAGAGTGGGAGAGCTGACAAATGAGTCTCTCTCCGTTCCAACTAATGTCCAGAAATGCAAATAGTCACATGGATGCAAGAACGTTTTCATCTGTTTTTCCTGGAGCTTCTGTCCATTGCTTGGCTGTTGCTTTTCATGCTAAAGCCTTTAATATCTCTATCCTCCTCATCGTCTTCCGCTTTGACCGCCGCCCAAGGGTTGGACAAAAAGCCATGCTTGTCTATTCCATAGAACTGGTGGCCATCTTTACCCCGAGCGGATGGGTTGGCCTGATCTATTGATCCTGTGCTGTTGCATTTCTTCACCAGCGGGGGTGCCAGAGAGCCAGGAGCAAGGAGAGACGTTAGAGACAGGCTGCTTAGCGTGTCAGACAACTGTTCACTGTTGAACGTTTGGCTGCAGCAATCAACCCCTGACCCCACGCCTACATCTTCGTCCGAGGGGTCCATGGAGTCCTGCCGAGGGCAGCCAGGGCTGGTACTGCCCCCGCAGCTGCTCTGGCTCCTTTGGTGCCCCCTGGTGGCTTGGAGGGGTACTGCAGTGCTGCGGTTCTTCCGCGAAGCGTGACCCTGGGCTCCCGCGGACGGGGGACAGAGGAGGGGCATGGGCAGACCCAGGTCCCTCTGTGGGGAAACGCTGAAGCTCAGTCCCTCCTCTAGAGTGGTGTGCAGGCTGCTCTCTGAGCTGGCTGTGGCCAGGGAGGAGTCACTGTGAGAGGGCTGCTGGGAATGAAAGCAGAGGGAGAAGGAACGTGAGAAATAATGATAGATAGACAGACAAGGAGGGCAAGAGGCAGGACTGGGTGATGAGATAGTCTGAGGTGACGATAAAGAGAGAGAGAGCAATAAATAAAGAGCTTGGGTGAGAACGACAGGGAGAGCAGAGCAGGTATCGGCGCCGGTCAGGCATAACTAGCCGAGCGCCACACAGCTAAGGATCACAGTGGTTCAACAGATGGATTTGTTTTGTATCGTTTTGTTCTACAGTATGAAACCTGAGCTGACTATAATGTACTGTCGTTCATCTGACGTGTTAAAGTTGCTTAAGATGTAGAAATTAATTTAGCTATAGGCCAGTGACATCTTTGTGTCTCTCTCGAAATGTTAATTCTAGCTGTTCCACGGCCCTTAACCCCTACCTGGGTGCTGAGCGCCCTGGTGGCTCCAAGAGAGTGCAGGGAGGCCCAGGAAGCCGGGAAGGTCAATCCGGAAGGCCCCCTCCCAGGCTGCCTCGCTGCAGTCTCTGGGCTGCTTACGGGAACCGTCGCGGCTGGATGGAAGAAGTCTAGGGACAGGAAGACGGCAGGCGGGCGCCCTCCTCCGTCACCTCCTCCATCAGCCTCTGAGACACAGGAGGTGAGCAGGTAAAGGCGGTGGCACACCCGTTTCTTTTGTACGCATTACAGACCTGCGGACCTTTGCTGCAGCCAGTGAACTGTCTCTTGTTGCAGTCAGCGTAAATATATATGCTGCTCTAAATCAGGGGTCCCATGCACTCCTTTCTAGAGAACATTTTACAGGACTTTTCCTGAACATTCCTAGTGATTTAGCGCTGTTTATGACAGACAGGGTTCAGTCCACCCTTGAAGTTGCACTTTGTGTATCAACTTGATATGGACTTCTGGCAAAACTGGTGGGTTCACACATTGTTTTTTACAGCATAACTGACAGAAGCCTATTCACATACTCATACATAAGATACAATTTCAATATTTAAAAGTACCATGAACATAACAGCCCTTTCAGATGGCACTATCAGCTATGGGCAGCTGCGTAACCACGGGAGGCTGTGGGTGGGCGGCCGCCGCCCACTTAGAACCACCCAACCAGTTTGGTATTTTTGACGCTGAGCAGGAGAATAGGACCCAATAGCACGACATTCAAAAGTGTATTCCAAACTGGTCGCAAACAGGCAGGATTACGCACAGCCTATGAACACTGATCGACAAGGACACATGAAACACACAGGCTGAATGTCGCTGTCCAAGACAGACCATTGGACAGGGACAACATAGGTGAAACTGATAAGACAATCAATACGGGCTAGGAACAGAGACAGACAGGCTAAATGTGTACAGGACAGTCAACACTAGGACTGGAATAAGACTAAGACCGGCACAGACAACAGACCATGACCGTTTTTCATTTTAAACTAAATCACAAACACTTGATTTCATTATTGTGCATCCACAAATCTCTCGTAAATGTCTTTAGCCTCCCCTCTCTTTACACTAACCTTACAGCGGGAACGATCAGTCAGTGCACCAGAACATGTCACTCATCAACATCCTTGTGTACACATCTGTCTTCATGCCATCCCAAACCCCTCTTCCTTCATTCCCCCTCCCAGGTCACTGCTATAATTTATTTAGCAGTCAATCAAGTGTGTGGAGTCCTCTGTAGCCTTGGCACCATGCACATCTGAGTCATTTATGGTCCTCCTCTTAATAAATCATAGCATCAATATCACTGCAATGTCGAGGAGTAATGAAATGCCACCGGTTAAATACCAAGTGGGGTCACTATGAATGGTGATAAGGATAATAAGGGGTGCAGATGAATGGTATAGGCTGTCAGAGAGATATTAAACTAATATACGTGGATAATAGATGATATGGCAGAATGTAAAGGTGAGCCATTAAATGGGAGCATATAACACTGTGGGAGGAAAACTTCATATTTACAATTCAACCGAAAATAATTCTCTTATATATCTCTCTGATGCCTGTTTTGGGATGTCAGCTTTCAAAGGCCATCAATCGGGGAGAGCACAACACCTTCATGTTTTTTTCCTTTGTGTGATAGCATTGATGTGTCTTCAAATATCAGCGTAATTGGACACAGAGAGCATTTTCCCTTTGAATACTAATAGCTGGAAGCGTTGCGGCATATCAAACAAAGTGTCTGCGACGGAAGGAGTTTCAAACTAGGGGGTTTGGGACTCCGCAGTGAGTCGTAAGACTCTTATTTTGTTACAATATTTTAAAAGATTGATTTTTATTATGTTCTAAATTATGACTAAATAATAATAAGATTTCAAATTTGTATTAATATATTAAAGTAGCCTATTCATTATATATTAGTCATAGATTATGTATTTTAGTTTTATTTATATTTTATGGATTTTGTATGGAACAAGCTATAGCTGGAGGAAAGACATTATTACTCAGGAAGCCAGAACCCAGGAGAGGCTGCCTATTCCTCTCTCATTTGTTGTTAAAAGACAACTTATACAGATATTATGCGCTGTCCCACGTCACCAAACATTGACCTCATTAACTAAAAGGTCCAGGTTTATGAGCCAGGTGTCCTGGCTTAGCAGTGCCTGATCATCAACACCCTGCCAGTTGTGTGTAGGTGGGAATTAAGTGGTGGTGTAGTACCCTTTACCTGGTAGCTGAGCCGCGCTGTGCTGTAGCGGGTGTTGGGGGGTCCGCTGGGGGTGAACACACTGCTCCAGCAGCCCCTGTGGCCGCGAGCCACTGCCTGAGCTGGGGCAACCGAGCTCTGCGTTACCACCCTGGGCGGAGCCCTCCTGGGACTCCTCCGAGCTGCGGGACTCACAGCTGCCCCTCTGGGAGACAGACAGACAGACAGGGAGGAAGAACAGGGGAGGGAGGGGATGGGAGAGAGAAAGATCAAATAAAGTTAACAGTTGAGTGAAAGACAAAGGATGGATGTTAGGTTTGATTTATTTACTGGCATGCCATGCAGCAGCAGTGAAATTCATAATTTTCTGATATGAACAAACTGACATATCTAAGGAAAAACACCTTTCATGTGCCCTCATAAAATGGCACATCAGAAAACCTCCACTGCATATTCAAAGAGAGTTCTTTTCAAATTCCTTCTAATAGCCTCCTTTACAACTCTGCATTTAAAACATAATGCAGCACTTCAAATAGTCCCTGTGTTGTTGCTATTTCAGATGGGATCAAATGAATCAGGCTTTATTAGCGCAGCCTTAAAACACAGCAGGTGGAAATCCTGAGAGCCACTTGGGTAGTCTGGACCGGGAAATAAAAAAGGTGCTTAAAAACAGATGCGTGCAAACACATGCGCACCCACACACATGCACGCACACAGAGGCGCGCACAGACACACGCACGCACACTTGATTGAATGCACAATAGAAAACAAACACAAAAAAAACACACACACACACACACACTGATGCACATTGGGTGGACACACAGATACTGAAGCAAGAAACTCAAAGCCACTTCCCAGCTTGCAACAGTGCAGACAGCACAGCACCGAGGGAGCCAAGAGATGTAATCAGACACTGGCACTTGTAAATAGTCATTAATTACACATTAAGGATCAGCAAGATGGAGAAGGACTACCACGTAGCCTGGCCTGTGTGTGTGTGTATGTGTGTGTCAACCAAAATCAATAAGAATTACTCGCAAAACCCTGTCGTTAACAATTGTCACATTCATGGGACAAATATATAAAAAAAGTAAATAGATATATGCATGCGTCCAGTTATTACAGTAATGTTCTTTTTTCTGTTTTCTCAATAGTCTTTCATCTTTGTGCAAATAAAGTGTTTGTGTGAATTATAATAGTGAGAGCATACAGTATGCACATACATTTGTGTGGCTGTTTGAGAGAGCGAGAGAGAGAGAGAAAGAGAGAGAGAGAGATGTGTGTTTATTTGCTTTCTGTGCATTCATGCTAGTGTGTGTGTGTGTGTGTACCAGCAGCTGGTAGGTGCTGTGTTCGTCCAGACTGAGGTCATCCGGCAACGCCAGGGACGACTTGTCTGACAGCTGCTCTGACATCAGAGACGCCTGCTCCACCTCCGCCAACCTGATCTGTCCCACATACATAGAGCAGCCAATCACATCTCTTTATTCACTAATATGCTATAACTATAGCTTACAGTCACCTTAACAAACATAACGGTCCTGTTTGATGTCAACAAACAACCGTAAATAACAATAAATACAAAGAATGAAGGAATTGAAATTAAAATAATGTATTGTCATAGAAAGTAATATGTCAGTTGTTAGGGTGGTCCGCTCCCATCCCGAAGGCAGGGTTAGGGTTAAATCTCCAATGCCTGTAAGCATCCTTGATATACTTGATCCCTATACTTGCTAATTGTAACTGAGCAAAACAATGTTAATTCTAAAATGTTAATGACATTACAGATGTATTATGCATTAATACACGGCGATTGGAAAGAATAACAATTCTCTGTAATAATGCAGATTTTTCCCCAAAATATACATCAGCCTTGGAGATGAATTTCATGTATTTTCTCTCCCTGCACACTGGACTCAAGTGTCACACTCACACAGCTCAGCCTGTGATTGGTTGTTAACAGGAGAGTAAAATGTTGAGTGAGTGACAACTTGTCAGCGAAGTGAATCCATAGACGACTCATTGGAACTGCTGGGTTGCGAACATGGGCTGTTTGGCTAACTGAAGAATGTCCTAGTGGACAGGTCACTGATATAGGGTCCATCTTGGTGTGGTGAACATGGCATAATAGGGCAACACAAGGTGTGTCCGAATGTCAGCAGTGAACCATACACACTGTTCTAACATGTCTCGTCATGGGACAGTAATGCAAAATCAATACACACTGCCATGTGAAACTTAATGCTAGTGTATAGCACGTGTCATATAGTGTTTCATGTATACGTTTATCCCAAACATAATACATACTCAGCAAATCTTAAAAAACTAATTTAAAACATAGCAACTTTAGCATTTCATTCATCAATGTAAAGATACTAGTGACAGGTTATAAAAGGGTAAAACAAAAATACATAACAAATTATAATAATAACAGTTTCGGTGCAGGTAACATTACACGTTTCATCCCATTTAATAACAGTCCAGAACTGTATTGAGCTATACAGAACACATCTCAAGTAGTAATTACATGTAAATATCCAGCTAATGTGCATTTAACTGTATGGCATGAATCTCCATGACTCATACCACACATACACACGCGAAAATCACAGGAGAACTTCAGCTACCATATTAAATTGGCATTTGTTCATGTGACAGGTCTACAGTACTGCACACATTCTAGAGCACCGTATGACCACAGTCTCATGGCTGCTACTACATTACAGTACATGATGCCACGTGAGACTGGACTTTGAGGTTCCACTGCGTGACTGAACCAGAGAGAACAGGTGCCAGACAAACAGACAAATAAGCATATGACTGAATATGTTACAGTCAGTGTGTACGATTAGAATTTGAGTATATAGCTAATTAGTTAGTTATGGTTGATGATTTAGTGCTTAAATTATTGTTTCATTTTTTGCTTTTTTTAATACAATTTCAATATGGCATATTACTACAATAATGCAATTTGGTCAGTTCAAACCAGAGGCCCAATTGTATGCTCATTTATGGGCAATGCATTGCCAATAACCTCCACTATGCAACGTAACAACTTGAATGGAACGTAATGTGCTAATCTACATATCTATATCAGATATCGACTTCACATACCTTTCACCTTTCACTTTGCAAATATTTCATACCCCATCAATAAGCCTAGCTGGAATTGCCTATGCAGTTCAGTACTTTCTTTCTTTCTTTCTTTCAGAAAACAGTATAAAAAAACACATACATTTAATATAAAAATAATATTACAATATGAAACAATGAACACCAAACATTCCCTGTAATGGACAGTACAAAACGGGAGAAAAACTACTGCTGAGGATAAATGCTATCCCAAGCATCACTAAAGCAGGCTGGTACGTACAGTATGACATGAATCAGTAGTATATTCATTACATGCTACATCATTATTCCCACATCTTACACATAACATTTATACAATACATTGTATATATCATCTACAATATAATAGTATTAGCTACAGATTACTGTTAAAGATGATAGACATACACGTGTCTACATTTAAAGGTGTGCGCTCCTCAAACCCCTTACAATTCCTGTCAAATTTGCATAAAAACGCCTATGTTAGGGATAACCGAAGTAAATTGAATGCTGTT